>JAWNNM010002545.1:0-37357 GCA_035044965.1 Lordiphosa andalusiaca
GGATGCAAACCACTAGAAAATAAGTACTGGTTCGGTTCAGTGGTTCGCACAGTTTCTAAACCGCCGGTTCGGTTCATAACATGGTTTTTGGAGTTAAATGAACCGCGGTTTCGGTTCGGTTCAGTGGTTCACAAAGGCACATTATAAATAATGATTTCGGTATGATTTTGAAATTTTATCTTAGAGCAATCCGCAAAGATTATTATGTCGGATTGCTAGAACTCGTCTATCAGTTCCTGGAGGAATGCCCTTATTTGTTGGCAGATTAAGATTGAATTAAGGTTAAGAAGTACCACAGAAAATTTAAAATATTGTCTAATGAATAAACAAATTTAGATTGATGACAGGTAATTTAAGAGATAGGCGGGAAATTGCTGAAGTTATATCGATCCTTAAAAGTTATATCGATCCGACAACGCTAAATATGAAGAGGGTCGAACAAAATGTTTGAAAATTATCTTCGGGAAACGATTCAAATTTCCTAATTAATCAAAATCATTGGCTAGAGGAAAGCAATTCCCGTTAAAACTCGTCAGAGAACTGAACCGAACCGTTTTTATTTGTGGTTTTCGGTTCGGTTCAGAAATTCTGAAAGGAAGCCGGTTCGGTTTGCGGTTCGGTTCACCAGCGGGAGTAAGCGGTTCGGTTCGGTTCAAAACCGGTTCAGCTCGAACCGGTTTGCATCCCTGCCCAAAACAGTTATTGGCATTTGCCAAAACGACAAGAATCCTCCTGGACTTCTAAGACAAACGTACCCAAATAATCACCCGGCCTCATTAAGGACCCTAAGGTCTATGTGTGACCCCATCTGGGGTCAGCCGGAACTACCTACCTACCTAAATTAGCAGTAGAGGTTTTCTTTTTAAATCAATCCATGTTGAACCTGTCGGAATTTTTGTAGGCTTTAATATGTATATTTTTGGGTTAATTGTGTTTAGTATTAATAAACTGATGGTAAAAATGAAGTGATAAAGTGCGTCGAATTCCTGAGCGGAGATGAGGTGAAGGTCGATGTCGGCTTTTAGAAGGGGGCACCTACATCAATTGTTCTAGGTATGGAAGGTGGTCAAGGTAGGGTGGGCAAAGAGGCTGCATATCCATCTGCGCAGCCGAGTGCAATTAATAATAATGTATACCAATAGGTGCTATCTTCTCATCTTTCTTTTCTTTTTGTGCTTTATTTGTCTGACTTGTCTATACCTATTTTTCTGTGTACCCCCATATTGGTTAACCCCGCACGCGAACTTTTAATAATTATCCAAATGAGCCAGCGAGCACTAGTCTATGCGATTATTATTGAACCCTCCCCAATGGCCGACTAACCGAAAGCCGGAGCCAGCGCGTGCATCGCCAATGGACAACCCTTCATCTGCTCGAGAGAGTTTGCATATTTTGCCGTATTGGTGATATGCTACACACGGCAATAATTAACATAACTGAAGATTTAAGAATACAAATGCACAACGGAAATGTATCTTTCTTAACATTACTCGACTTTAGCAAAGCATTTGATACTGTTAATCATGAAATCTTAATCACAAAGCTAGTCAGATTGTATAATTTTTCAACTACTGCCATAAAACTTATCACATCGTACCTAGGTGATCGACTACAGGCTGTGGTTTCGGAGTCTACGATATCTTCCACTTTGTACCTTAAACGTGGTGTCCCCCAGGGATCAGTCCTGGGTCCACTTCTTTTCTCGTTATATGTCAATGACCTGCCAGATATTTTGTCTAATTGTAATGTCCACTTGTATAGAGATGATGTGCAGGTGTATGTTAGCCGTCCGTTAAATAAAATAATTGAGTGTGTAGATGTATGTAATAGTGATTTGTTGAGTGTTAATGAATGGGCTAATCGTAACGGACTATCGCTAAATCCAACAAAATGTAAATGCATAGTAATATATAAAAATCCATTGAGTACCATAGATCTCCCTCAACTAAATATTGATAGCACACCTTTAGAATATGTTTCTGAGGCAGTAAATCTAGGCATAACTTTTAATAACACTTTGAGTTGAAATGAGCCAGTGACGAAAGCAGCTGGAAAGACCTACGGACTGCTGAGGCAGCTTTCATTGGCTTAATGTTATTTTCCACTGAGCTTAGACTTCTTGTTGCAAAGACGTACTTGACACCTGCGCTATGTTATGGAGTAGAAAAATTCGGAAACTGCGACGCTGCTTCTCAAAGACGACTTAATGTAACTTTTAATAACATTGCAAGATATGTATATAATAGAAGAAGAACTGACCATATTACATGCTTTGCCAAACAGATTTATGACCTAGATTTTAAGACCTGGACCGAGTATAGATCTGTTACATATCTCTGTTACTGTTACATAAGATAATATACACTAGACAACCATCGTATTTATATGACAAATTAAGTTTTGCCGTCTCAACTAGAACCATGAACCTTATTACAATTCGACATACACTAGCCAGCTCTGAACGGCAATTTTTTGTAAGCACTGTTAGGTTGTGGAACCAACTCCACCAACACCTGAAAAGTGTTGGTAGTGTCACGCAATTTAGGGCCAAACTATTTGCTTTACTTAAAAACTAATTAATGTACTTAATAATATGTAACAATGTAACTTTAGGCTTAAGTAGGTTAATATTTTACCAATGTAGTAGTAACTAGTGCATTAATATATAAGGTAGCCCTTGTAGCACTAAGAAGTAAGAATAATAAACTAAACTAAACCATGCTCACAGTTTTTGATCATGGTCGTTATGGCTTCTTTTGTGCTGAAGGTATCAGCATGCTCTGCACTAAGTCCTTCATCGACATACGACGACTCTAACAATTTACTTAAGTTTCTATTTCGTTTGTAAATTATGTGGCTGTTTTTACCTTTTGGAAAACATTTGCCATCTTGGCCTTGACTACATCGGATGTTTTACCGATAATGGTAGCCTGCAATTTTTGGATAGTCGCGTCGATTGTTGTTTTATTCTGGACTTTGTATAGCGTTGAGCCGTCTATTTTTGATTTAATCACTTATACAGCAGTCTTTCATATGGTCCTTTTGTAAGGTTTACCAACTTTACTGCTTTTAAAAATCTTTGTAGATGCAATTTTTTACCGTCAAATTCGGGAATTGCTTGAGCGATTTCTCTTATATACGCCCTGTTGGCGCCGATTACACTTGGAGTCGAAGTTGAAGCTAAATCTTCTTGATCAGACAACTCAGATAATGTTATTACAGCTGGAATTGTCAAATCGTGTAAATCTTTTTCGTCTATTTCTGTTTCTGATTCATCTTCTGAATCAATTATTTCTTGATCTATCGATTCTGGTTGTTCACCTGTTTCGATAGTTAAATCGGTATTTATATTATTTGATATTGAAATGTCTAGTTTATGTCTTGTTTTTACAGATATCAAGATTGATCGAAATTTGATTAAAACTTTAGATACCTGATGTTTATCTGTTAATATATGTTTATGGTCGTATATGGTTTTTCGTGCTTGATTAAAGAATGTTGCATGTTTTTAAACAGTAACCCCTTGTACGAGTCTGTTTTAAAAAATGCATTAATAAGATTTTGCAAACTTAGTTCTGATTTTGTTTTTATTATTAGCAATATCTTGCCGTTCCATAATAGAAATCTAATGCTATTTTCTAATTTTATTCATTTTTTTTATATTCTTTATACTGATCTAACCTGAACACCGGTACTGGTGGTCAATACGATTTTCTTTTTTGGTTCTTCTGAGACTAATTGTCGAATCCCTTCCACGGACTGCTACCTTGTCGTGGTGGGAGGTCTTAGTAGGTGTAAGGAACCTAAGAGCAATGCCGGCGGTAGCAATCGCTACCGGCAGGGCCACCCATGCCGGTAAGGTGGAGGGGAAGCACTGAAGCAAAAAGCAGTCCAAGCAGGTTAAAAACGCAACCCAGCCAATAGGCAAAATGACTAAAGTCATTGAAGGAGCACGAGTTACGGTGCAGGGATTCGGATCCCCAGTACCGTCGGCGGATCGGGGTGAGATTCGGTAGCTCGTTGCTTTAATTTTGGGAAATGTGTGTTTATTGAGTACCAATTAAAGCTAAAGCGAAAGGAAATGCCGCAGGGGGATGGGTGTTAAGGTAAGGAGGGGGGAGCTTAAGGGGTTCCCGTGTCGCTGTGGGGGCGCCAAGTATGCTCTTAAAACCGATTCATTCCACTTTGCCTTACTATTTATTGATCGACATAATTGAGTGTTAAATTGTAAGAGGCAAAACTTCTATCCAAAGGAATGGGTTCTTAGTAGGCGTGTTTTGGTACTATTTTTTTTTTTTAATTTTTATATACAAATTAGGCCGTTTTCTGTTGGACTAGGGTGCACTCATCTGATTATTTCATTCGCAAGCAACGTTAGCAATTTTTATTTCCTATTTTAAAATTGTTTTACTTATTTCCATTATGTAGGGAAATTTTCTTCGATCTCCTTGCTAGAGACGCCGAATAGCAATTCGGAAAAGCTAACTGGAAGGGAGCTTCAGGTGACTTTAAGAATAAATTGCTATTTTTCTATGCTGTCTACTCATTAAAATGATGGATACAAATGTAACAGACTCTGCCACTCTCGCTTATTTTTATCAGTTGGATTTTATTTCTTGGATTTTATTTTAATGGTTCTGTGTTACTGTAACAAACTTCACTTTCATTAATTTAATCTAGCAGAGTTCTGAAGAAATATTTTTATTTATTTATTGACAATTTACAATGAAAAAAGGCCTTAGGATAATTTATAATAATTTTACAATTTCGTTTAATTTATTGTCTAATTTCTATTATTTTATTATATTATTATTTGCCAGCTCAGCTGCTGTTAGCAACGTGTTTTTTCTTATATTTTTTTTTGCCCTCTCTTTACTAGAAACTTGTCGTTATCACAGGATTCCAATTGGGACTCTTAGGTTTTTATATAGTTTTGCTTGTTTAATAGGTTTATCTCCGATTTTCTATCTTAATCGTTTTCCGATACAAATACAGCCTGTACTAAAGACTTGAAATTTTAACTGAATCAGGCTAACTCGGTCCTTTTTTTTATATTTACTTGATATTTCTTAATATTTTTTTGTGTCTTCACTTTCCCCCTGGTACTCCGTAACTGCAAGAAAAAAAATGTCAATATCAATTCAATCTGAGCTGGTTTATCTGACGTTTGACACGGCCGATTGCAGTTGAGAGAATAACTTCCTTTGGCGATGATGTATGCATTTCAACAGACGGTGCAGGATATTTTTGCCCTAGTTGCGTACCCTGCTGAGAGGATTGGAATCTGTGAAGCAATATGTTAAATGGCTTCTGACAGATTCAGCATTTTTCTCTTTTTCATTTTGAGGAGCCATGTCCTTTTCTTAAGCAGTTTATGCATAAAGAATCATTCTTTGCATATTCAAACCTTTGCTGTACTGTTAGATTTTCATACAAAGGACACACTTGAATGTTGTGCTCTTTTGCTTTGCAGAATAAACAAATGTAATCATTAGAATCCTTTGATTGAGTGGTACACTTAAGCGAATGGTTTGTATTTCGATTTCCTTTGTCTGGTTTACGATCATTATTGGTCTTGGTTTGTTTAGATTTACAAGGTTCTTCCCCACTAAGTTGCTGAAACCTTCTATTCAAAACGGAGGAGCATTCAGTCCACTTAGGCAACTTTGAAAAATCTAAATGCTCATCCCAATTGGCTTTAGTTTTATAATCAACCTTGGTCATAATTAAGTGAATGAAAATAGCATTGGTAACTTCCTCATGATTTGCTAGAGACAATAATGAGTCATATACTGCAGACATTGTATCAATTAGCTGCCGCAATGCTGCTGCCGATGGGTGTAACATTCGAGGGATCTCGAATAATTTTGATATATTATCAAGAAATATTAGGCAGTCATTGCCATAGAGAAGTTTAGGACTAGCCAAGTCTTTGGGATAGTTTCTATCTGATATTTGAAACGCCTTTACATTACCCAACGCTTCGCCAGATGAGCAAGAAATCAAATAATTGAATGACAACTTTGGCAACCGTGTATGCGGAGCTTCTATAAATGAGCTTTCAGCAACACTTGCATGCTGTTCATGCGGGATCAGAGACTTCAACGACATTCGAGCTCAACTTTATTAATTGAGATTGTTCGGGCTTCAATTCCCTTATTTATTCTCAGAATACTTTTGATCCTCAGCTGGTAAAGCGGGGGCCATAGTGCTTCGTGACTAAGGTCAGTTAAGAAATTTGGTGCGAACCTTTCATTAAACCCACTCGGTACCCAATGCTGCTAATGCGGTACCTATTAGCAAATTGGTGGATGTTTAAGTGATAGTTACTTGTGTACAAAGTAATATGTGTACGTAGGGTGACAACCAGATGCACCTGTTATTTATGTATACGAACGTACATTCCTTAATTGGAAGTACAATAAAAGTTGAAATGAACGGATGAATGCGCTATGCCAGCTTCATTTATTTGAATGCGTGATGTTAATAAACAAGTATTTAGCATTTCGTTCAATCATTTCACGTTTTCACTGCATTTGCTCCACTGTGAAGCGTATATACATTAGGGTGTCCCAAAAAAATTTTTTTTTGTTTTTTCACGGGTGCACCGGCATTTTCTGCAAGCTTATAGAGTAAAGTATTTTTGAGACTTTTTTCAGATTTTTCGGAAGACGTTTAGAGGTCGCGCAAGACGCGTTTTCCCCAAAAATCGAGTATTCCGTAGTGTTTTTGAATTTTACCAATTACTAGGTCAATAAGCACGATTTCTGAACTTTCAAATCAACATCTTTAAAGCAAAATGTCAATATTTACTTTTATGAGCATAAACCATAAGCTTTTTCTTTGCTATTGCTCATTTAGGTACCATTTATTATATTTTTTCGTAATTTTTTCATAAATGTTGTAAAAAAGGCATTATAACTTTTAAAGTTTCTATGAAAACTAAAAAAACTAGTGATGCAGTTTAAAAAGGTGGATAAATTTTGAAAAAATAAAGAAAAAATAAATTGAATTTGGTCTTACCGTTCCAGAGTTATGCTCTTTTAAAGCTTTTTTCATTGCATGAATCTAATAATAATTTTTACAAAAATGCCCATAATTCGTGAACGGCTTCGTAAAGATTGCCGGAATTATGGCAAAGAATTTAAAAGTTTTGTGGAAAACCAATCAAGAGACCCGTAGCATTTCACGCGAAATCGTAAGATTGCACTCAAAACGAAGAGTCGGTTCACGAATTATGGGCATTTTTGTAAAAATTATTATTAGATTCATGCAATGAAAAAAGCTTTAAAAGAGCATAACTCTGGAACGGTAAGACCAAATTCAATTTATTTTTTCTTTATTTTTTCAAAATTTATCCACCTTTTAAACTGCATCACTAGTTTTTTAAGTTTTCATAGAAACATTAAAAGTTATAATGCCTTTTTTACAACATTTATGAAAAAATTACGAAAAAATATAATAAATGGTACCTAAATGAGCAATAGCAAAGAAAAAGCTTATGGCTTATGCTCATAAAAATAAAATTTTCACATTATTCTTTAAAGATGTTGATTTGAAAATTCAAAAATCGTGCTTATTGACCTAGTAATTGGTAAAATTCAAAAACACTACGGAATACTCGATTTTTGTCTTCCGAAAAATCTGAAAAAAATCTCAAAAATACTTTACTATAATAGCTTGCAGAAAATGCTTGTGCAAACAAAAAACAATTTTTTTGGGACACCCTAATATACATACGTGTGTATGTGACGAATGTAAACATGCTTGCCTGTAATTCGCAGGCGAATGAACGAATTTTAAGCGACATGTAAATGATTATGTGTTCTTGTAGGTTTCTCCAAACTCCAACTTCATACAACTTTTTTCAAAACTTTTATTTTATTTGAATGTTTGAGAGGTTATGTTCTTTGAGATGTATGTATGTATGTGCGAGGTTATGTTTTAAGCTGGCGGTGTGTATGTGAAAATAACAATGAGGTTATGTGTGTATGTCAGCACCATAGTTGTATGTGCTTGACAAATTTAATATAAAGATTGCAATCATTATCTCAATTTTAATGCCATTGGAGACATGTGTACGTTTACTCTTGTCCATGTGGCGCCGCTGGTTCTAGGTTTCTGGCCTGTATGTATGTTTGTGGCTGTGTCGCACGTTGCTTACAATGCCGGCTTCAGATGCAGCCACAATTATTCCACCGGCGATGATCCAACTCCAGATCCAAAGAAGGGTAGCAGCTTGGTTATGGGCTACTCCAGACTCCTAATGGGTGACTCCAGACGTCTCACAGGCTTGGTGTAAGGGCAATCCTCTAAGTCCGCGTTGCCGGCTCAACTTGGCCTCTTATGAATATAAGCAATTGACTATTTAAGTCCCTTCTCGGTCGCCATGAAGAATCGTATGGTTAAATAAATATACGATAAATAAAATGGACAAATAGTTATGCTTCTCAAATTTCTTATAGTTTTATTCCATTCACGTCTTTTCTTCAGAGTCGGCAAAACAAAAGAGCCTAAAATTGGCTGCGGTTGGCCGATCTTCGATAGTTGATTAAAAGGTTTATCGATTCATTCGATTGGTTTTATGCTTATTTTTTGGTTGATCGTTAAGTTTAAATTTAAAACTAAGAAATGCGCTAACAAACTTATTGGGCTTTTAAATCATCCACTATTGAGGGATTTTTTAACTTTAAAAAATGACAGCCAGCCTGATTCATTTAAATTTCAAGTCTTTAGCTCAGGCTGTATTTTGCTATATCGGAAAACGATGAAGATAGAAAATCAGAGCTAAGCTGCACAGAAAAAAAAAATTATATGATCTGGTACTCAATGATATTTTTGTTCATATCATTAAAAAGCGCATATGATAAAGATGAATATAAACTGTTCTTCAAATCAATTTGATAGTTTTTATGTATCATAACGATATTTAGCTTCAATTTAACATTATTTAGCAGTAAACTAATATGAAAAAAATGATGTGTCAAAATGTCAAATTAACCAGCTCAGATTGAATTAATATTGACATTTATTTTCTTAGTGCAGCTACTGAGTCCCAGGGTGAATGCGAGGACACAACAAAATATTAAGAAAAATCAAGTAAATATAAAAAAAGGACCGAGTTAGCCTGATTTAGTTAAAATTTCAAGTCTTTAGTACAGGCTGTATTTGTATCGGAAAACGATTAAGATAGAAAATCGGAGCTAATCCTATTAAACAAGCAAAACCATAGAAAAACCGAAGAGTTCCAATTGGAATCCTGTGATAACGACAAGTTTCTAGTAAAGAGAGGGCAAAAAAAAAATATAATAAGAAAAAACACGTTGCTAACAGCACGCGGCTGAGCTGGCAAATAATAATATAATAGAATAATAGAAATTAGACAATAAATTAAACGAAATTGTTAAATTATTATAAATTATCCTAAGGCCTTTTTTCATTGTAAATTGTCAATAAATAAATAAAAATAATTTTTCAGAACTCTGCTAGATTAAATTAATGAACGTAAAGTTTGTTACAGGAACACAGAACCATTAAAATAAAATCCAAGAGAACTGATAAAAATAAGAGTGGCAGAGTCTGTTACATTTGTACCCGTCATTTTAATGAGCAGACAGCATAGTCCCTTCCATTAAGCTTTTCGTAATTGCTATTCGGCGGCTGTAGCAAGGAGATTGCAAGAAAGGAGATCGAAGAAAATTTCCCTAAATAATGGAAATAAGTAAAACCATTTTAAAATAGGAAAAATAATTATAATCAAAACGTTGCTAACCGTTGGAGGTCCAGCTTGCGAATGAAATAATCAGATGAGTGCCTCCTAGTCCAACAGAAAACGGCCTACTTTGAATATAAAAATACAAAAAAAAAATACTATTAAAGCACGCCTACTAAGAACCAATTCCTTTGGCTTGGCGCTTCACAGCGACACGGGAACCCCTTGAGCTCCCCCTCCCCACCTTAACACCCATCCCCCTGCGGAAGGCCACGCTGCTCTTTGATAACTGTGCAACTCTAAATCATTTAATTCTGGGTCTGGGGCTCAGCTGGCTTTGTCCTTTCTTGATTTTTTATACTCTGTACCGTAGGTACACAGTATTATAAGTGTGTGCAAAAGTATGTAATATCAAGAAGGAAGCATCTCCGACCCTATAAAGTATATATATTCTTGATCAGCATCAACAGCCGAGTTGATATAGCCATGTCCGTCTGTCTGTCTGTATGTCTGTCTGTCCGTCTGTCTGTTCGTATGAACGCACAGATCTCAGAGATGGTAAGAGATAGAGGTTTGACATATATGGGACATATGCTTCTTATGTCTGCAGGCAGATCAAGTCTATTTTCAATTATGGCCACGCCCCCTGCCGCCCCCGCATTTTTGAAAATTTATCTCCTACAGTTTTAAAGATAGGTGGGATGTTCCTTCTAGATATAATTAGTAATAAGGATAACTTATCGATCAGCCAAATGAATGGTGAAGATTGGATGAACGGTTTTCGAGTTATGATCAAAAGACTGCTTTCAGCTGCTACTGCAGCATCAAAATATATGCTGAGCATACAATTTCGTTGGTACAGAGTATGCTATAGTCGGGCTTGACCGACTTTCTTTCTTGCTTTTGTTTGTTTGTTGAAGTGGCGTTCACCTTGGAAAATATTTTCACATGCCGCCTCCTCGGCCTGCAAACTGCAACATCAGAAACAACAAATAAAATAACAGGGCGCGACTGCCTGGTGCCTGGAACCTGGTCCCAGCCATTCTTGTCCTGGGTCCCACCAGCAATTCGAGTAAATAATTCAACCTGTGCTGGCAAACAGCAACAACAACAACAACAGCAACAGTTCCCCAAAAAGTGATCGCTGAAGTTGCACTCGAAATGTACGACGTGAAACTTTGAATTGTTTTGCATGTCGCTTCGATTTGGCAATCTTCCAAAGGAGGGGCCGACTGAGACTTCGGTGTGTCTGCGTTTGCTGAGCTCTGCGTTCAGGAGGGGGGAGGGATTGCATTTCCTTCCTTCCAAAAACTTTGAAGCTTTATAGTACCCAAAATCCACTAAATATAGATAAATCGATAAATCGTTCTTTACTAGCCTATTAAGAAAAAAACATGTTGTCATGAATGCTCCACAAAATTCGTGTAGCATTTTTTATAATTACAAAGGAATTAATAGTTGATACTATATATCTTTTTATGTAAATATAACTATAAAAAACTTCTTTATTATTAACACAGCATACAGCACACAGCATTGTGTTAATGGCTGTTGCAGATGCGCAATACAAAATCTTGTATTTTGACATAGAAACGAACGGCCGTGATGGAGGAGTTTTCCGTCAAGCTTCCTTGTATGGGGGTCTGGCCTCTAACAGGTTTAACATTCCCGAAAACGAGCCCTTGCCGTAGCGTAAGATTACTGCAATCAGCCGAAGAGAGAGAGAGTCTTGTGAGTGTTTGACGTGTTTTTTTGTGCTCCGCAACAATTAATTAATTGTGTCATTTAACGCGCCTATTATTGTGCAAATTTAACATAAACAATTTTATTAGTATTGCCCACTATCGGTTTGTGCTTTACTTTTCAGTTGTGCATCTTCACATCATTGATATAACAATATTTTAATTTTGAGGCGTCTGTGCTGTGTATTTTGTTGGTGTTTCTGTTTTGCTCGCTTAGCAGCTCCCCCCTTTACACAGGTTTGTGTGTGCGTTTGCTTGTTCTTTTTCTTTTTGTGCTTAACTCCCATTCAGCTTTGTTGTTGTTCTGCTCTCAAAGCTAAGAACGCTTGCCATCTAACTGCGCTCTGTGGGTGTTTTTGTCTTTGTGATTTTTCGATTCGCGCTTTGGTCCGCTTACTATTTTTTGTTTAAAGACCTCTGGTGAAT
Organism: Lordiphosa andalusiaca; assembly: GCA_035044965.1. NCBI lineage: Eukaryota > Metazoa > Arthropoda > Insecta > Diptera > Drosophilidae > Lordiphosa > Lordiphosa andalusiaca. The sequence continues at coordinate 11,881 of JAWNNM010002545.1, forward strand.
TTGGTGCATTATGTTGTGCTGCAAAAAACCTGCAAATTTAAGAATGCAAGTGAGTCGGAACAAATTCGGTTTGTTACCTGCTGGTTGTGCGACAACTCTATGCATATTAAATGTGCTGGGCTAACTGGACGGGATCTGGACAAAGTTTGCTCGCCTAAAAGGGATTGTGGTGCTTTGAGCTGGTCATGCCCTTTGTGCAGTAATAAACAATTTAATTTCTCGCGGATGTTCATCGACGTGAAAAATAAATTTGACAAAATGCACAATCTTACTAAGCATCTCGCAAGCGAGTTTCTCGCCAGTTCCGAGATGCGAAGGGGAAGTCGGATATTTCAAATTACACAGGCACTGCTAAGCTATCCGCCATTCCGAAATTGTTTGAAGAGATTATAACCTCCACATTGCAGCATTATTGCAATATTGTAAATATTGTAAATTTTGTCCCCTTTCCAGCATGGATTCATAAAGCGTCGGTCAACAACGACCAACTTGCTTGAATTTACTTCGCTACTTAATGATGTATTCCTGATGAAAAAACAAACTTATGTCATTAACACTGACTTTACCAAAGCCTTTGACTCTGTCAATCATGATCTTCTCCTCTTTAAGCTCGATCGATTAGGATTTCCCACTTCTTTTCTGCTTTGGGCCTCGTCCTATCTAAAAGATAGAACTCAAAAAGTTTTGCTTCGTTCTAATACTTCAAAATCTGTGACTATAACCTCTGGTTTACCTCAAGGTAGCCACCTCGGTCCTCTGTTCTTCACTCTTTTTATTAATGATCTCCCTACAATATTATCATTTTCTCGCATACTCATGTATGCTGATGACGTTAAACTTATTTTATCTTTCAACAACCCGATTCATTCTATTGGATTGCAAGATGATCTTAACTCCTTGCAGTCTTGGAGTTTGGTAAATCACTTGCACCTTTACTGTTCCAAGTGCATGTTTATGACTTTCCATCGATGCAAACCATTTCTGGTTTCCTATGCAATTGGTAATGAACCGTTGCAACGTATTTAGTCTGTCGTTGATCTTGGAATTCTTTTTGACCCCAAATTGAGTTTTAATCACCACATCTCCACTATTGCTAACAAAGCGATTGGTGTACTTGGATTCATTAAACGTTGGTCGAAGGAATTTAATTATCCCTACACCACTAAACTCCTTTATACTGCTTTAGTACGTCCCGTGCTCGAATACTGTTCATCCGTATGGTGTCCGCAGTATAAAAACATGTTGATCGTATTGAATCAGTTCAGAAACAATTTTTGCTTTTTGCCCTTCGTGGCCTAAACTGGGACCCTAACCTCCGTTTGCCATAATACTCCAGAAGACTCTTGCTAATAGACCTTCCTTCGCTAGCTAACCGTAGAACAGTCCTAGGTGATTCTTTTCTTCACAAGTTAATCATCGGTGATGTAGATTCTTCTGAACTTTTACGTCGTGTTAACTACTCTGTTCCTTCTCGGCCAACCAGAAACTTCTTTCCTTTAATCTTGTCTAGATGCACAACTGATTATGCCCAGCGTAATCGATTTCGGGTTTTATGTCAAGACTACAACGATCTTTATCACCTCCTCCTTATTCCTCCTCCTCCTTATCCTTATTTGTTAACTTGAAGCAACTATTTATATTGTTAAATCACGAGTAACTACCTTCCCTAATCACTGAAATCACGCAATATTTTGTAACGATCAAAGGTGTCATCGCTGACACCCATCCACTCTGCAACTTGATCCGCAAATTAAAGCTAACATAATTTTGATCGGCCTCTTTTATTTTAAAATCTATTAAGTAAATTGGCGAAGGGGATATAAAATAATATCTCCTCGAAACATTGGTGACCCCGACGTGATCTTGGATCAAGTTGCAAATCGGTTTCTTTTAATTGTTGCAAAATAAACAACAATATTCGCTGTCTTGGCGCTGCAGCCAGACACACACACACACACACAAGCGGGCTAAGTGCGGTTTTCGGTGTTGCAGAATTAACAGAAATCGATGTGTATTCTCGCCTAGCGTTATTATATTTCGGACAATATATATAACCAAGCTGTTTTAGCACTATTCGGTGCCAAAAACACATATCTCGGTACATCGAAGTCCCATTAGCATACGCGCATACACACACATACATTCAAACATTCGAAGTGCAGTTCAGTGCAGTGTACAAGAAAACATACATAAGTGCATTGGCGGTGCAACGGTAATCCGTGTCTCGCGTTTGCCCAGTTGTTCTAACTTTGACTTTGTTCGATTTCAAGGGCATTTCGGTCGCTGACCTACCGCAATAGTCAAATTCGTCGCGCCAAATTTTCTGTCGAACAGTGAGCACTCATCATAATGCCTGATCCACCCACCACGGCCAAAGGCGAGCTACCCCCCAGTGAGATCGACTTTTTTCGGGCTAAAGCTGCATCGGTCAAACGCCAGATGTCAGCCACCACCAGATTCATTAAAACCGAATTGGAAAGCTTTGATGAGTCTGATCTGCTGGTTCGCCTTAAAGTGATCGAAAAAATGAATTGCGAATTTGACGAATTTCAGACTCGCCTTGAGAAACTCGATTTATTGGAACTGGATGGCGACGCAAGATCGGACTTTTCCCAGGTCTATTGTGAGGCATGCTCAACCCTCTCTCGAAAATTGGATGCGCTTGGAAAATCTCGCGGTTCTTGTGTCAATTCAACAGTGATCTGTAATGATAATGGCGAATCTCATCACTTCAGTCACAACGCATCGCAGTCTCATGCCCGTAGATCGCGTTTGCCAGAGCTTCAATTGCCCAATTTCAGCGGCTCTTACGAAGATTGGCCTGACTTCTACGCTATGTTCCGCACTGTGATCGATAATGAGGAGGATCTGAGTAAGCTTGAAAAATTCCAACATTTGCGCGCTTGCTTGGATGGTGCTGCGTTGGGCACAATCAAGGCACTGGAGCCTTCAGATGCCAACTACGAAAAGGCGTTAGAGTTACTTATCAATCGATTCGATAATAAATTGCTCCATTTCCAGGCACACGTGCGGGCTATTTTTGCATTACCAGGTGTAGAGAAAGGATCAGCTTATGGGTTACGCGAGTTGAGTGACGAAATCAATTCGCATCTGCGAGCGCTAAGCTCCATGTCAACGCCAGAGGAGCTGTCTGACGGTCTACTTATTCACATCATCAGCCGCAAACTGGACCAAAATACTCAGGAGAGATGGGAAGAAGCCTTGCCTGCAAGCAAATTACCCAAGTGGAGGGATATGGCGTCTTTCCTAGACAAAAGATGTCGCATGCTGGAAAATTTGGAATGCGCTATGGTAAAGGCACCTAGCCAACAGGTGGGAAAAGCCTTTATAAAACCTAAAGCTAACACCCTTATTGCATATTCATCAAATCATAACACCCCATCATGCCCATTTTGCGGTTCGAAGGAGCATTTTCTATCCAAATGTTCCCGGTTTTTGAATTTATCGCCTCACTCGCGCCACAAGGAAGCAAAACGCATGCACCTTTGCCTGAACTGCCTCCGCAAAGGTCATGGCCTACAGCAGTGCAGATCGGGGCATTGTAAACATTGCCAGTACAAGCATCACTCGTTGCTTCACATGGACTCAGGCAACACTACTCATGCTTCTCCGCCTGCACAACTTGCACCTGCCCCTCAGGTGCCTAGCTCATCAACTCTGATTTCGACCTCATCAAATGCTTCTCCTGACTCTCTGAACACCAAGCCCTCAGAATACGTGTTGCTCCCCACGGCCATAATATATGTCAAAGGACGCTCTGGTGGTTTTCTGCCATGCCGCGCTTTATTGGACTCTGCCTCTCAGCTGAATTTTATCACTACACGCCTAGCTAATCAGTTGCAGCTAAAAATGCATAGGTCCAATATATGTATTTCGGGCATCGGTGAATCATCTCTATCATCTCGGCTGTTGTGACGCAAACCATAACAGACTATCAGCCTCATTACGACTTAAAGGTTCAAGGATGGAGCATTCCGAAAAACGTTACTCTGGCTGATCCACTATTCTTCAAGTCTCAACGGATTGACATTCTGCTCGGTGCTGGTCTATTCTTTGACCTAATGTGTGTTGGTCAAATACGCATGGGCGACAACTTGCCAACTTTGCAAAAGACCAGACTCGGCTGGATTGTATCTGGTGGCCTTACTCATGGTTCACCTAAGCATTCCTCTCTAGCCGCTCTTCTTAAAGAATCTCAGCTGCTCACGGTAGAGGAACCACTCGCAGACATATTTGAGCGTTTTTGGGAAATCGACAGTTGCTGCGGCTCTGAACCGTACACTTCCGAAGACGCTCTTTGTGAGCAGCTTTTCCTTCAAAATTACACGCGTCTCGATTCTGGTCAGTACTCTGTTCGTCTTCCTGCCAGAACCAATTTTGATGCATTGGGGGATTCATATCAGAGAGCTTTACGGCGTTTTAAGTCTCTGGAAGCCAAACTATCGAAAAATCCTCAATTGAAGAAGCAGTACTCAGACTTTTTGAAGGAATATTTGAACTTAGGGCACATGTCCCTAGCATCCAAGCAGCTAGTCAAGCCGCAATTCTTTTTGCCACACCATTGTGTACAGAAGCCGGACAGCACCTCAACTAAGCTGCGTGTTGTTTATGACGGCTCAGCGACAACTACCTCTGGCGTCTCTTTGAATGACTTATTGTTGGCTGGCCCATCTATCCAGCCTAAGATTTTTATCACGCTCATTCGATTTCGATTTTTTAAGGTTGCCATATGTGGAGATATCTGTAAAATGTATCGGTGCGTGCGTGTGACGCATCCAGACGAGTACCTGCAGTGCATTCTATGGCGCGAAAATCCAGAAGATGACATCGACATTTACACATTGGATACTGTCACTTATGGAACCAAGCCAGCCGCATTTTTGGCCATTCGCGCGATGCATCAACTAGCTAATGACGAGGAGCATGCATTCCCATTGGCTGCCAAAGTTGTCCGCAGAGATTTTTACGTGGATGATCTAATTTCTGGAGGGAATAGTACCGAAGAGGCTGCTGAAATTCTGAAGCAGGTCAAGGATATGCTGCTCAGAGGACATTTTCCTATTCGGAAGTGGTGCTCAAACGAACCTGCAGCTCTTGAGGGTGAATCTGAGTCTGATCGAGAGAAATTGATTAAATTTCATGATGGATCGGATATCATTAAAGCTCTTGGTTTAGCTTGGGACCCTAAATCTGACCACTTGCTCTTCAACTTTTCGCAAATCGTACCAGAGAGCCGAGGAACCAAAAGAATCATTTTAGCAAATATCGCTCGATTTTACGACCCCCTAGGATTGATAGCGCCCCTCATCACAAGGCTGAAAATATTTCTGCAAACGCTATGGAAGGAGAAGCTGAACTGGGACGAGAGCCTACCACAGTCGTTGCAGTTCTCATGGGATGAACTCACTTCTCAGCTATCATTCGTTTGCAGCCTGAAATTTCCGAGATTCGTCATGATCCCAATGGCTACTTATGAGATCCACGCATTTTGCGACGCATCCATGAACGCGTATGGCGCTTGCTTGTATGTTCGTTCTGAAATTCACGGGACAGTCACATCTCACTTACTTTGTGCAAAATCCAGGGTAGCACCATTAAAAACGCTTACGATCCCAAAACTTGAACTTTCCGCTGCTCTTTTACTATCGGAGCTCATATCCAGCATTGCCAAGGACGTGCAATTCAGCTGCACATACCACTGTTGGTCCGACTCAACTATTGCACTTGCATGGATACGTCAAGCTCCATCTGATTTCAACGTTTTTGTCTCCAACAGGGTTTCCCAGATACAAGAGCGCACTAAGGAAATGACTTGGCATCACGTACCCTCCCAGATGAATCCAGCTGACATTTTATCACGCGGATGTACTCCTCTGGAGCTTCTGGATTCTCATCTGTGGCGTGAGGGACCCGATTTTCTAAAATCTGATCAATCAAAATGGCCGGAACCCATCAACCATTCAGATGAGCTTCCTGAACGTCGGCACAAATCTTTGGTCGCCTGCTATCATGAAGACCTATCATCCGGATGTAAATTTCTGAATTCCTTTGGAAAGCTTCAGCGCACATTCGCCTACGTTCATCGTTTCGTTATGCTGAAGGATAAGGAGTTGCCTCGTCAGAAGGGTCCTCTCACCGTGGAGGACATTAAAAACGGAACACTTCTCCTTATCAAAAACATCCAAAGGGTGCATTTCTCTGCAGATTACAGGACATTAAGCTCAAGCAAGCCACTCTCCAATAAGAGCGAGCTCCGATCGCTGCTTCCCATTCTGGATCCAAAGGGATTGATGCGTGTTGGTGGACGGCTCCAAAACGCCGATCTGGATTTCGAGGCCAAGCATCCTCTTTTGCTACTCAAACGCCATCCCGTCACATTCGCAATCATCCTACTCTACCATGAAAGGTTTCTGCATGCTGGGTCGCAGAGTCTTCTTGCTGCGCTGCGCCAGAGATTTTGGCCCATCGGGGGACTAAAAGCTATTTCTAGCGTCATTAGCAAATGCATTCGCTGTTTTCGCCTGCGTCCAAAACTTCAAGAGCATGTCATGGCTCCTCTTCCTGCGGAACGAGTGCAGCCAAGCCCCACCTTTTATGTTACTGGAGTTGACTTTTGTGGGCCTTTCTATTTCAAGTCTGAGGTTCGAAATAGGCCACCTGCAAAATGCTACATTTCGATCTTCATTTGTTTTGCTACAAAGGCCACGCATCTTGAACTGGTTGAAGATTTGTCTACGCTGGCATTTATCGCTGCGCTCAAACGTTTCGTCAGCTTAAGGGGAAAGCCTCACACCATATGGTCGGACAATGCTACAAACTTCGTTGGAGCAAAAAATGAGCTTTCCGAACTAAGGCGTCTTTTCTTGAGCGACCCGCAACAAAGCCAGCTAACGGACGAGTGCCTTGCGCTTGGCATCAACTGGCGTCACATCCCGCCTCGTTCTCCACATTTTGGAGGATTGTGGGAAGCAGCTGTTAAGGCTGCAAAATACCATTTTTATCGAGTCGTAGGAAATTCCACATTCACATTTCATGAATTTCGCACTCTTGTCTGCCAAATCTCTGCCATGCTAAACTCACGGCCGCTTTGTCCCATTACAGAGAACCCAGATGACCTGCAAGTACTCACGCCTGGCCACTTTCTTTGGGGAAAATCTAACGCCACCATCGACGAGCCCGATGTGACACACCTCAGCATAGGCCGCCTCAGCCGCTGGCAGCGCATTTGCCACTTACAGCAAGCCTTCTGGAAGAGCTGGTCCACGAGCTATCTTTCGTCACTGCAGGAGCGTGTAAAATGGCGTTCATCTCACCCCAATCTTCAGCAAGGCGACATGGTGCTTCTGAAGGATGACAACCTGGCTCCCCTCAAATGGTCGCTCGGACGAATCGACACAACAATTGCTGGAGAAGACGGTGTCGTGCGAGTTGTCATCGTTCGAACGCAGAGCGGCTTGGTGAAACGGGCTGTTTCAAAAATAGCTGTTCTGCCTGTCAAGACCACATCGGTTGAAAGCTTGCGACTTCCAACGGGGGGAGCATGTTCGCAGCAGAACGCTATCTAATTTGTCATAATTCATTTCATACTTAAATATCATTTCATTAATCCTATAACGTAAAATCACATTGAATTGTTAACTTGAAGCAACTATTTATATTGTTAAATCACGAGTAACTACCTTCCCTAATCACTGAAATCACGCAATATTTTGTAACGATCAAAGGTGTCATCGCTGACACCCATCCACTCTGCAACTTGATCCGCAAATTAAAGCTAACATAATTTTGATCGGCCTCTTTTATTTTAAAATCTATTAAGTAAATTGGCGAAGGGGATATAAAACAATATCTCCTCGAAACAGAGTGCTTACAATAAGGCTTCTTTCCGCATCTTTTAGTTCACTGCTGGATAGCTTTTTATCCGCTGCTCTTGGAACCTTTCGGCAGAGCTGAATAAAGCGCAATACATATGCTAAGACTCTCAGGCCTCTGCCGAAATCTGAGAATCGCTCAAGAAGGTCAATTGACGCTGGAATTTTAGCAAAATTGGCCTTGACAGTACGTTCTTCTACTTCTGTCTCAGGCAGCTCTTCCGCTGATGCCGGCCAGTCTTCTTCTGGATATTGTAGCCACTCTGGTCCATGCCACCATAGACTGTTGTCGATTAGGTCTTTAGAGGATACTCCTCGACTGGCCAGATCAGCTGGGTTATGTTCTGACCGAACATGTCGCCACCTTTCAGCCTCACTACTTTGAGTAATTTTTGACACGCGGTTAGCCACAAACATTGTCCATTTGCATGGTGGTTTGCGTAACCAAGCTAACACGATTGTGGAATCGGTCCAGAAATGGAACTCAGAATCACTAGGTGGTAGTTCTGAACGAATTGCGGATGCCATCTCATATAAGAGAACAGCCCCGCATAGTTCTAAGCGTGGAAGGGAAATGGTCTTAACCGGAGCAACTCGCGTTTTAGCTGTGAGGAGATGCACAGAAATCTCACTATCTAGCTCCACTCGCACATAGATAGCTGCACCATAAGCTCGCTGAGAAGCATCACAAAAGCCGTGGTGCTCTACTTTCGCTTTTGGTTGGAAGCCTACCCATCTCGGAATACGAATCTGGCTGAGGAATGGATAACTGAGGAGAAAATCTTTCCATGTTTGGAAAAGTTCAGTGGGTAATTCCTCGTCCCACCCTAACTCTTGTAGCCAGATCTGCTGCATGAACATTTTTGAGATGAGAATAAAAGGAGCAAGCCATCCGGCTGGGTCAAACAACTTCGCAATTTGTGACAGGACATCGCGCTTTGTGTATGACGATCGCAATTTAGGCTCTAACGGGACAAAGAAAAACTCGTCGGAAGTAACCCTCCATCGAATACCTAACGTCTTAGCGGTACTCGTATCATCCAGCTCCAGAAAGTCTGCGCGTAGCATATGGTCAATTGGAATATTCACCAGCACATCCTTTCTGTTCGACGTCCACTTCCTCAGTGGAAAACCTGCTGTGCTGAGAGCGTTCTGGAGCTCTTGGATAGCCAATCGAGCCTCATCCTCTGTATGTGCTCCCGCTAAGACGTCGTCAACGTACATAAAATACCTAATAATGTCACTTGCTCTTGGAAATTGGGCTTGCACATCGTCTGCCAGCTGCTGTAGCACACGGATGGCGAGAAAGGGAGCGCAGTTGACACCAAAGGTTACAGTTTTTAGCTCATAATCGCAAATTTCTCCTTTCTTGTTGCGGAACAAAATCCTTTGAAACGGAGTGTGTTTGGGATCAACTAGGATTTGCCGATACATCTTTGTGATGTCGGCATTAAATACAAATTTGAAATATCGCCACTTTAGGATCTGCAACGTTAAGTCAGATTGAAGGACTGGGCCAGCATGAAGGGTATCATTCAGGCTGTTGCCATTGCATGATGGGCTGGAGGCGTTAAATACAACGCGAACTTGGGTGGTAGTACTTTCCGGCTTAAAAACTGCATGATGCGGAAGGTAAAAATTGGTAGAGTCGCTATTAGGAGGGACCTGTTTCATATGGTCTAAGTCCAAATATTCCTGAATCACGGAATCGTACTGCTCTTTAAGAGGAATGTTCCTTTTTAAACGACTTTCGTTCTTCAGAAACTGAGCCAGCGCGATGGACCTTGAATGTCCCAAATTAATGTGATTTGGATTTCGAAAAGGAAGAGTGACAACGTATTTACCGCTTTCATCTCTTGTGGTAGTGCGCACAAAGTTGCTTTCACAGATGGAATCTGACTCTTTCACCATTTTTACCGGAATATCCTCCACCACCCAAAATTTTGTGAGAAGTGTGTCTAGTGTTGCTTCTTGACTAATGGCAACTTGAATGGAGAAAGATGAAATGTTCTTGCTTGCGGTTCTTGTTACTGGGCCTGTGAGTATCCACCCGAAAATGGTTTCTTGCCCAAGAAGAGTGCCACAAATGTTTGTTTGTGAGCCACCTAGCGATATGGAGGGAAGAATATCCGCGCCAATAAGCACATCTACCTCAGCGCTTTTATAAAAATTCGGATCGGCCAATTGAAGATTTGGCATATCTTTTAATGCACTCATTGGGATAGTATAAGTCGGAAGATTGCTTGCCAACTGTGGCAGAACAAACGCCGACGCTGCTACCTGGAGTCTTGGCATTGAGGGGGATCCATTTGTGAAATGGCACAGCTTCTGTGACTTGGCAGAAACTGTTTGATTTAGGCCTGACACTTGGGCCTGGATTGTTTGTAAGGGCAATTGGATCAGATTGGAGAGTCGCTCGGTTATAAAAGTTCCTTCTGAACCCGAGTCAATAAGAGCACGTGCTCTATAATTTATGCCCGAATGGCAGATATTTATAAGTGCCGTACCAAGCAGTACACCTTGTGTGTTTGCGGCAAAATAATTTTGGAGATTTGTCGTCTGACTTGAAGAAGTGGACTGTATTTGTGGAGAAGGAGCTGCGGAAGAGGACGCACATTGGGGGCCGCCTCGATGCAAAAGCGTATTATGACGGCCCTTGCACGTGAAGCAATTGTGTGCACTAGTACATTCTTTAAGCTGGTGGCCTCTTGCAAAACAGTTAAGACATAACTTTTGTTTCTTAATGTACGTTACTCTCTCATTAATGGACATTTGGAGAAATCGTGAGCAGAGCCGTACCGGATGATTCTCTTTCGAACAAAGGTTACATGTATGTGGCTTCATACTGATCTTTGTTTCGAAAGAGTTGACCTTGTTGCTTGGAGGATCTTTACGAGCAGACTTATGTTGGAACTGCGTGCTTGTACTCGGTCTTACGTCCTCTATTGCCTCTAATGTTCGGTACCGTTCAAGAAGAAAGGAGTTCATCTCAAGCCATGTCGGAATATCTGTCTTCCTTTGAAGCGATTGCTCCCACATGGAAAGTGTTAGCTTAGGAAGCTTGGAGGAACACATAAAAACGAGAAGGCAATCCCAATTTTCTATGTTGATGTTGGATAACTCTAGAGCCGTTAAACACCCTTGGATGGTGCTTTGAAGGTCCTTTAGAGCGGCTCCAGATTCTTGGGATATTGACTGCAGATTGAATAAGATCTTTAGTTGGCTGTTAACTAACAGTCTTTTATTCTCAAATCTGTCAGTCAAACCTTTCCAAGCTGAATCAAACCCATCAATTGTCAGCGGAGACTTGGAAACTATGGCCTTTGCCTCTCCACTCGTTTTTGCATTTAAGTGAAAGAGCTTTTCAACTGGAGTTAGCCTCGGATTATTTATATAAACTGCCGTAAAAAGATCTCGGAATGTGGGCCAGCGTAAGTAATCACCACAGAATATTTCGGTGTCGCATGGTGGAAGACTGCACCCTCTAGGTATATAGCTAGCCGGTGGAGGTCTATTTTGTGCAGTAGCATGCTCTATTTGCTCACTAAAATAAGCTGCCCCCCGCTCGTACACAGCGTAGCAGTACTCATACTTGGCCTGCATGGTCGGACTATCAGAGGATTTCGGATCCTGGTTAAGAATCTTCGAACACCTCTCGTACTCCTGCTTAACATTTTCCCATAAGGTGCGGATTTCATCCCTTCGGATCTGCAAAGCGTAAAGCGAAACGCCAGGACTGGACGCTTCATTGGTTCTGGCCTCAAATTGAGTGAGCCTGTCAGCTACTGCTATGAAATCGTTCAATGCCATTGTACACTTATTGGAAAACGCTTGCTCTTCGGAACGAGTGACGCGCTTGCTACTGGCCGGTACACTGGGAATCTTTCCTAAGTCTTTAGCTTTGTCACCCTTAACTGGATTTTTTAGTATCGGACTCGGAAGCGATCCTGATCTTCGGTGCGAAATGGATGGAACTGAAAGTCTCTTCTTGCTGTCTTTATCAAGATCACTTGGCATACTATGGTTTCAAAGCAGTCGAAAACAAAATATTGTGTGATTGGCAAATCGAAATTAGACACGCAAATAATTTAGGGAAATACCGAAATGACCAGGAAATGAAAAACTTGAAGACAAATGAAATTAATTTTTATTTTATTTATGAACTTAATAGTTTTCCCCTTTTTTTTTTAAAACAGTCAGAATATTTTTATTTTAGTGGAACGGCGGAATGGAACACCAATATTTTGTGTGACTTGTATATGATTTAGGAAATATATGTATAAATATTGTAGTATATAAAAAAAGGCAAAAAATAATTTTTATCAATATTTGTTTCGTTAAATAACCGATTTTTTTGTTTTATTTTTATCAGAATTTTAATTTGTATGTAACGATCTTTTTATATTTTAATATTCTTTATTTGTTCGAAAAAAATATTATATGTAATTTACGCCAATATGTATTCGACGCAGAACTTAATTGCTCCAAGTTAACCGTCGTGTCGTGCAGAGGGGCCCATGCCAATGTATGGAGATCGATAAATTGATCTAAAATGCAATGTATACAATTGTTATGTATGTATGTGTAGGATTTAAAGTATTATTTATTATTTATATGCAGCTGAAGATGTGAAATGTATGGATGAGTATGTATGTGCAAGTGCAAAAAACGTTTATATGCACATGCATGTGTATGTATGTAATTAATGCCCTTAATTTGGATATGTTTGTTCGTTGTGGCTATGGAAAGCCCTTTGTGCGTGGAAATTTGGTATATATGTATGTGCAAGTGCAAAACGTTTATATGTCCATGCATGTGTATGTATGTAATTAATGCAATTAATTGATGTCGAACTGAACACAATGTTCCCACAGATCTTGGAAGCACTTGAGGATTAGTTAATTCTTTTTGAATTATTGTACGTTTTTCTGTACATACACATGTATGGACATGGACAAACGGAGAAAGGAGAAGCCACCCATAATATGGCGGTTGCACAAAGAAGAGGAGCAAAATAATTTTTTCCAGTCGGAAAGAGTAGGAGTAGCTGGAGGAGAATGGAGGAAACTATATATATATAGTGGATTGGATTGAGGAGTGTGCATATACATATATATATAGTTTGGTTCTGGCCACCTTATGCGGCTTGGACATAGAAAAAAGGGTACTTAACTTTTTTCTTCGGGAAATCCACCAAAGCTTGTGTGTTGTGGCTGGACAAATAATCCGGCTCGAAGGACCACAATGATTGTAGGGGGGTTGACTTCCTTCAGATTGTGGTTTAGCGTTGAATATTGTGGCGGGTTGCGTGTGCTTGGCTCGGGTAGTTCTGCAATAAAAAACGTTTTTGGATTTCAACTACTTGTAATTCACTTCTTTCACGTAAACTTCTTATCTGCTTGATGGTATTGAGCGAACTAATTCTATGTATGTTACAAAATCTTAGCCTAGCTTAAATCTAGGTCGCAGAGAGAGGTGAAAGCTCTCTGGTGAATTTCATAAAGCGGCTCCTGCCGCTGCCTACTTTCAGGCTCGAACAGTAGGCATTTGTACTGAATTTGATTGGTAGTTAAAACCGGTTTATACTCTTCTGATTATTTGGGCTTTCGGATATAGGTAGCCGACTAACCACTCTGGAAAATTTTCATTATTTGTGACCGAATCAGTAGTTTTGGGCGTCCAAAACGAAATTTCAATTCATCAATAACGGTTGGTACATCATCAGGTTATATCAACATGGCCTCCACTGCCTCCTTTGCTTCTCCAGCCAAACATTTTTGCAAGCGGATCAAATTTTGACGGTTGTTATATCTAAACTCTCTTGTTGTGTCATTGTAGTTGGCAATAAACAACGGCCATTGCTCTGCTGCTCCAGAAAACCTTGGCAAGTCATATATCTTTACGGGACCTTCGACAAAGTTTGTTACTGTCTGTAAAGATGGAAAATTAGTATTGTCATTACCTCCATCAGATGAATCATGTGGTGGCGGTTTTATAGATCTGGAAGAACTTGGCTGTTCAGCTTGAACATCACTTATCATTCAGCTGTTCAGCTTGAACATCACTTATCATTCGTTGGCTTATTATCGCTATGTCTCTTTGATTCTTATTTACTGCCGAAGTTAGTTCTTTTAAACACAACAAAATAGCAGCAATATTGTCGTTCATTTTGTTCCCAACAATTGTTGTTTCACTGTCACTTTCCTCGTCGGAAATCATAATGCTTATTTTTGATTTATTGATGGAATTCTTAGTGATACAAGATAAACATATACATAAATGCACTAATCACAAAAATTCAGAATACGAAAATTGAGATACAAAACAATATATGACTTGACTAATAATATTATTTAACATGAAACATTTAAAACAAATAGTTCAAATTAATTAATTATACAATTTTAACATTGTTCTCAGTTAAATTTTTATCCTTAATATTACTAATTTTAATACTTTAATCCCTACCTAACTATTTCCCTACTTTTTCGTTACATGTAAATTTGACTATGATTCATGATTTTGGAGATATAGATACAGATACAGTTTAAGTTATGTGTTCGACGTGATGTTGAGAACTCAAGTTTTTCAAAGAGGTAGAGCGGTTCTTTTTTAAAAATGATTTTATGCAATTGGATTAACACCCTCAAGTTTGTCCATGATTGTAGGTGGAGGTCAAATAATTTTTTTGAGTAGCTGGATACATGGTCACTGCATTTTAATCCATATACATATCTTGCAATATTGTTATGCGCAACCTTCAGTTTGTTTGAAGTTAATGCATCACAGTTTGCAAACACTTCAACGCCGTAGAAAAGCGTGGGCAGCAGATATGATTTTGCTATTTGTAGGCGAATATTGGTGGGGAGATATTGCTGGGATAAATTCAGATTTCTTAATACGCCATATGTTCTTCCTACAGCTCTAACTATAAGAGTATTCCAGTTTAAAAATCTATTGAAATAAAGCCCAAATTTTTTTGCTTTTTCCACATATTCTAAAGGTGAATTTTCAATAAAAAGAGGTCTCAAGTTGTATGAGTTAAGAAGCTTTTTAAGTATTATTAGTATTATAAGACAGAGACCATTGTTTTTAGCCCAGCCAGAGATTTTTATTAACTTGCTATTACAAATATCAGTAAACTCGTCTAGTTTACTTAATGGCCGGCTAACATATCATTGGACGTCTTCTGCGTACATATGACAATTACTATTCCACAGAATATTTGGCAGGTCATTAACATATATGGTAAGCAGAGAAGGACCAAGGACAGAGCCTTGAGGTACACCACGTTTAACATGTAATAACGAGGACTGTGAAGACGATACAACGACTGCTTGACATCTATTCGACAGATAAGAATTCATAAGTTTTTTTAGCTGTGTTCGAAAAATTGTATAATTGGCTAAGCTTTGTGCAAAGTATGTCATGGTTTACGGTGTCAAAAGCCTTACTGTAGTCCAACAGGGTGAGTAAGGTTACTTTGCCATCGTCCATCTATCTTCGAATATCCTCAACCACACTAAGAACTGCTGTGGTGTAACTTCTATTCTTTCTAAAGTCGTACTGCCTTTCATTTATCATAGAGTTCTCAGACATATGCACTCGAATTATGATCTACCATTAGATGTTCCAAAATTTTTGATAGATAAGGTAATATTGCAATCGGCCGGTAGTAATTGTCAGGTTATAGGATAGGAACTATTTTCGCAGATTTCCATTTCGCGGGAAAGACGGAACTTGTGAGTGAGGTATTTAACACAAGAGTTAGGTGGGGCGGGATCTTAGGAAGTAGAATTTTTACGAATTTTGGATTTAGTCCGTCAAGCCCAACAGCATTTGATTTTATTTTTAGAATACATTCAAGGACATCACATTGACTAACACATCTAAAGCTAAAACTTTTATCACAGTTGTTGTATGGTCCACTACCCAGGTACGTATTTTCGAAGACTTCCGGGATTTCTGAAAGGTTAACAAATTCGCTGTTGAGTTTATTGACATCAACATCAGGAACTGTTTCTTGCTTTTGATTTGCAATACCCATTTTTTTGATTTCGCTCCATTTATGTTTGTTTGTTATTGCACTTTGAAATTTATTACAGTAATAAGCACTTTTGGAGGAATTAATTAGATTGACTACTGTTCGTCTCAGGGTCTTAAATTTTTTGATGTGATATTCTGTCCTATACCTTTTCCATTTGTTGTACGCTTTGTCTCGTTAATTTATTGCTATTTCTATGTCACGGTTAAACCATGGCTTTTGAGATGCCTTAATGGTAATTCTCCGTATTGGAACAAAATTATTATAAAGTTGGCTAATACTATCTGGCAGCACATCTAATTGGGAGTCTACAGTTGGTAAATTATAGATTGCGTCCCAGTCATAGTTGTAAAATTCATTTTGCAATAGCGAATAGTTAATACTTCTGAAGTCTCTATATTCAATAAATGAGTCACTTTTACTAAAATAAATATCATATGTTAACAAGAAAGAAAGTCGGTCAAACCCGACTAAAACATACTCTGTACCAACGAAATTATACGCTCAGCATAAACTTTGATGCTGCAGTAGCAGCTGAAAGCAGCGCTGCTACTGCGCTGCAGCAGCGAACAGTCTTTTGATCATATCTGGGCAACGGTTCATCCGATCTTTACCATTCCTTTGGCAAATCGAATTTTTATTAGAAAATATGTCCAGAAGGTTTGAACCTTCTATCTATAAAACTGTGGGAGATATGACGTTATTCTCAAATTGCGAGGGCGGGAGGGGACGTGTCGCAAAATTAAAATAAATTTGATCTGCCTGCAATTATAAGAAGCATATGTCCCATACATGTCAAACCTCTATCTCTTACCATCTCTGAGATCTGTGCGTTCATACGGACAGACAGACAGACGGACCGACGGACGGTCGGACAGACGGACATGGCTATATCGACTCGGCTGTTGATGCTGATCAAGAATATATATACTTTATGGGGTCGGAGATGCTTTCATCTGGATGTTACATACTTTTGCACAAACTTATTATACTCTATGTACCTTTGGTACAGAGTATAAAAATATAAGGTCATGTTTCGAGAAGACTGGTGCTGACAATTGGTCATAAATCAGGGCTTTACTCTTATCTCTGACGAAGAAAAGGTCAAGCAGAGTGTTATTGTTGCAAGAAAAATGTGTGGCTTGAGTACTATTTACTAATTCCATACCTAGCGATTCCATGCTATCCGTCAAGTGTTTTTCCAAAAGTACGTTGGAATTAAAGTCCCCCGTCAAAACAATATCACTATATTCTAAGGTAATGTCCGCAATAAGATTAGTCAGATCGGTATAATAAATCTCCCGGTGAGGTCGATAGATGCAGCCTATTAGTAGCTTCGAACCAATTAGCTGCCTATTGATAATATAAAGATCCAGTGTTCGGATTGGAGTCATTTACATTATCCATTATTGGTATAGTTAATTCGGACTAAAAAAGGCAAACGAATTATAATGAACCAAAAACTTAAGTGAAAGTAAAAATAAAATAATAAATGCAAATAAAATAAGGTGTAAGGCTCAATTCTACCTTGAGATTTAAAGAGTAATCATGTAACGAAGAACAAAGTGAAATTTCTCCAGCGATCCAGCGCTCTCCGAGTCTGCGGTCACATCATTAGGGCGAGCGGCGGTAGCAGCTTGCAACTCCGCTTGCAGTGAAGAAAGCTTTTGCATGCTCTCAATACTTATAACCTTATCAAAAGCTTTTGCATGCACTAATGCACGTCGGGTGAATACTCCAGTCATCAGCTTCTGTCTCTTAAGCTTCATTGCCTCCTTAAAAATTTCGTAATTGGCTTTAGTGAGTTGCTCGTTCAAATAAGAGGGGGTAGGAGAAGCGTAGCCCAGCATCATTAGATTTAGTTGTTGCCGATAAGCACCGGCTGCACGCAGCAGCATTGCTTTATCTCGCACGTGTTCGGTTCTTACTATAATTATTGGGTCCACATTGGAATGCGCCACCCTGATCGGTTTAAGCCTAAACATGTCTCTCAGCATAGGCGTCGAATTAAGCTTAAGCTCCTGACATAGGCTCTGGAACATCAGCTGTACGTTTTCGCCTTCTGTGTGTGGAATGCCATGGAATCATTGGCTTGCATTTGCCTCCGCGGCACTCATGGCCATCAATTTCGCCTCCAGCTCACCAACTCTCGATTCCAGGCGCTAACGTGGGATGCCTCAATTTCAAGATTCTGGACACGCAGAGCCAGTTGCTGCATGTCAGTCGAGAAACTACGCATATTCTCATAAAGAATTGACAAAATGCGCTCCTCCGCCTCCCGCATATGGTCCTTAATAAGATTCACCTGTTCGTCAAAGCGTTGGTTGATCAGCTGCATTAGTTTGGGTGAGAGTGCATCCGATGAACGTCCAGACTTTAGGTCAGTGCTGGTATTTTCGCGGAGGCGCTTGGCATTAGGCATATTGAAGGATTGAGTTTGAATTTAAGTGACTATTGTGAGTTATAAGTGATGCGATTTTTGTGTTGTTTTAGTTTTTGTTATCTTTGGCGGGTCTATTGTGTTTGTGTATGTATGTGAGAAAGTTTATTTGGCATTGGTTTGGTTAAAGTTTTTTTGTGGATAAGTAAGTAATTTGATTAACTTGACCGAGACTGCGGTTCACGTTAATTTTACACAAATAAAATTCCTTTTATTTAAAATGTTTAATATTTTTTTTTTTGGGCTTGATAAGTGAACTATCGTTCTCGATAGTTCGGGGTTGGCGAAGTTTATTAAAAAACTTATTCTGCCATCGCAGTGACTCGTTTGGCGATAGACACAATGTCCGATAGATAGAAAGGGCCTGCTAGTGTAATCGCGGGAAAAATATTTCATAATTATATCGAATGCAAGGGAAAAAGAAATTAGAAAGTGGCTTAAACGTCTATGTTACATTCCAATATAAACTTGGTTAAATCTGCAAATATACTACTATCTTTAGTTTTTATAATATCATTTATATTATTGAATTTATTGAATATTTGGTTCTTTGATCTATTTTTGGTATGTTTTGGACACTTGAACAGCGGGTGATCAAGAGAATCACATTTGTTACACATTTCACAGACTTCAGAGTCAATTGCTTTTATTTTGTACAAAGAGGATTTAGAATATGTTGAGTTTGCCATTAATCTATTTATTATTTTGATGTTCCTAGCTTCCATGTCAACATAGTGATGCCATGGATTGCTAGGTAAACTTGGAAAGATTTCGTTGATGTTTTTTCCTTTTGTCAGTGATTGCACTTTGTAATGATTATTCCATTGATGCAAAATCCTCTTTATAATAGTCCGCAATGCCTCAGCATTAGAGTACGGAATTTTAACTACTTCCCCTGTCATAACAGCTTCCTTGGCCGCAGCATCCGCTGTTTCATTAAGCACTATCCCAACATGACCAGGTATCCACACCACTTGAGCGTGGTAGATTCCTAATTGGTACAACTGACTATGAATTTTGGCCACAAGAAAGTTATCAGTAGGTCCATTTCTTTTTAGAAGCTTAACTGCATTTTTGGAGTCAGTTAGGATTGCCAGTTTGCTTATACCTAACCCTCTCAGTTGAATGCATGCCAGAAATATGGCTATTAGTTCACTGAAAGTAGATGAAAAGTTTCTATTGACCCTGAACATAAGTTTCTCTTCATTCCTATCAAAGACTACACCCAGACCAACCATATCCGACGAAACAGACGCGTCTGTTGCAATTATTGTAAATCCTTGCTGTTTTAATTGACAGATTTTCTCATTACAGACGATTCTTATCTGACTAGGTGACAGGTTTTTCTTTGTTTGACAAAAAATATTTGTAAGGCACTGCATGTTTTGGTGTCTTTGCAAATTCTGCACTGGAATTGGTATTTTCAAAAATTATCTTTAAATTTATGATATATTTATTACTTATTTGAGCTGACAGAAATTCCACTATACAAATCAACATTGTGCGTCTTTATCTTCATGATTTCTTTGGCGGTTAGCAGTTCTCTTCTCTCTGGAGGAGGTAACTCTCCATCGAGAGAATAGATTACATGCTGAGCCGAATTAGGTGGAAGACCTGCACATCTCCTCAGTACACTCGATTGTATCGATTTGAGTTTTTTATCAAGAGTTTTATTTAAGTTAGCACTTGTATAGGCATATTCCATTTTGGATCTAACAAACGCCCTATAAAAATTTCTACCCAATTGTGAGACCACTTTTTATCGTTGTAGCTCTAGTTATTAAATTAACAGCAGGTTTAACCCTGTCGTTTATGTAATCCATGTGCTTTTTACATGAGAGATTAGCAGAAATGATTCTTCCTAACAATTTGACCTTTTTAACATAATCTAATTTAATTTGATGGTATGTTTCCTCTACCCATTGACATAATTGCAACCTTTTCCTTGTTAAAGGATAGATTTAAAGTTTGACAAACATTTTCAAACTCATCTACCTTTGCTTTCAACTTTTCAGTTGCCACCTGTAAAGTTTTAGCATGAGTTATAAAACAGAAGTCATCCGCAAACTGAAAAATGCTAGTGTTAGCATCCTCGAGCATATGCAAGTCCTTAGTATATATATTAAACAGAATTGGTGATAAGCAACTTCCCTGTGGAAGACCATCACTTACAATCGTCTCACTGAGACCCATTTTGATTGTCCTGTTCATGAAAAAGGATTTTATCCATCTGCAGTAATGCAGTGGAACACCTTCCTTTCGCAGCATCCCATCCAGGATGTTTAATCTAACACAACTGTAGGCATTGCTTATATCAATGGTAAGAACCAGCGTCTTCATCTTTCTTCTCTTCAATTCATTAATATTGAACAGGATATGAATTAGACACATAGCTGCTGACCTGTTTTTTCTGTATGCGTATGTTTTATTTGGTAATATGTCTTCCCATCACAATATTCAAAATTTTTTTCTTAATCATCATATTTAGGGTTTTGGCAAAAACCGAAATCAAGGATATTGGACGGAAGTTTTTTATATCTGTTAAGTCAGTTCTACGCTTTGGGATCGGAACAATTTTTTTTATTTTCCATTCCGGCAAAACACAACCTTCCTTTAGAGCTTTATTGAGTTCCTTTAGCAGATTTTCTTTTGCCTGACAAGGTAATGCTCTTAACATCTCAAATGTAATCTTGTCATCACCACCTGCTTGCAAAGTACCGAGTTGACTTACGATTCTTTAAACGGGATTATTTGGTCACTATCAATTTCAATTTCAAGGTTTCCAGGTATAGTATCAATACCAAAGGGTACTTGGTTTTTAAGATAGTTAAGATACTTCTCATTGTTTGAATTATCCCATTGACTGGCAACCCTTTCATGAGAGCCTTTCAAGGTTCGCATAAAAGCCCACGCTTCTCTGGGATTTGAATTTCTGTTCTGTTTCTCCAATCTGTTTTGAAAACTTTCTTTTTTAGCCCTAGATACAGCTTTCAGAAAACTTTTATTTGTCAAAAATGCAGCATGAAAACACTCAGGAGTCATAAATCGACGTGCTTTTTGATATGCTGCCGACCTAATTCTGAACAGCCTTGACAACTCCTCATCCCACCAAAATTTTGGTGCTTTTTTGGATTTACGACCCAACGACAACGTCAAGGCTCTTTGTAAAGAGAAAGATAGTTCAGAGATATTCTTTGAGATTGTAATTTTGGATACATTATTAACAAGCAACTTTTTCGACAAAAACTTGTTAATTTTGGGCTTTAGCTTATCGAATTCAGCAATTAGTGGGAAATGACTTCCACCCAGTCGTCCTTTATGGTAGGAAGAAAAATTCACAAGGGTTAAATCTAATACAGATCCCGCAGAGTTATTAAAACTATGAATATATGTTACCTCACCAAAGATGACTGCTGCACAATGTTGGAGAGAATTCTACCTTTGGATGATGTGATATTATCACCCCATACCATTGCTGTGGCATTGAAATCACCCATTATTACTGAGTTAGGTAAAGCAAATTGAAACAGTTTTTCACACTCAGCCTTGAAAACAGCCAGGGACAAATTCGGTTCAAAATAAACAGAAAAAACTGTAAGATTGCAATTTCCTATTTGACTTATATTCTTCATTTCTAAATTTTATATTGTTTTTGAATCCAACAGCTACACCACCATATCCATCAATTCTGTTCTTCTCCAAAAACCTAAAATTATTCATTTTGTGAGTTTGCATAAGATGCGCAGTATCATGAGAAATATCTCCGATAAAAATGTTTAATATGTGTAAGCGGCAGTGAGATAAAATTGCGTCCTGTTGATTCGATAACGATAACGATTTCTTTCTTGTTGATCTCAAATTATATTTGGGCATCAATCCGGCGGAACTAGCTCACGATCGGTGAGTCTATGAATTCGCAATTACCAATGTCAACCCGATGGGAGTATTTTTTTTGCCCTGTGGTCAGCTATGCTCCGTCTCACAGCCGTGTTGGTTAGTCAAATGCTTCCAGCGAACTTAACTTGTTTAAACTGTTTTTGGCTCACAAATATTTCGCATCTGGCAATGCTGTCTGCTCACTTTGTATGTATTGCAATATACTCTTTGATTTCACATATACGTTTTGATTTCACATACACGCTTTGATTTCACATACACACAGTATGTGTGTATAAGTGGCGTCTCTTACGTAGGTGTGTGTAGATTTGGCGGCTTTTTGCATTTGGCACTATGCATGTCTCTTTGAATCTTGACGTCTATATACCAGTTGACATCTGCGTATATAATTGATTCACACTTTTTCTACACTAGCTTATGATTGCCACTTCACATAAACACTCATTGTCCAAATTCTCCTTTCTCGACTCTGTGGTGAAATTCCTTGTCCATGGCTTGGCGTCCGGCTTCTTTTCTGCACTAACACGCACACACTTTATAGGTCGCGGAGCTCCAATTGAAAACGCGAAATTGAAAAATGTAAACTCGTCGACTTGTTTTATATTAAATTGTTAAATGTACTTTAAGTCCCAAAAATATCCAGAGTGGCTGTTGAATCCTCAAAATAATGAGGAATAGTAAAAACAGTCTCTGCCGTGTGTTGACTGCTTTACTTCATGGTTTAATTTTGACTAATTTCATATTTTTACATTCTTTTGCTTAAGCCTACAAAATATGTATGTGTGTACATGAGTGAGTGAGAACTGTATGCAAAGTTATGTACAAATAAGTAAAGAGATGATAGAGAGAGCTTAAGCGAATTCAATTTACTTACACCTATGGTATTTACATTAGAAACAACAAAAATAATATTATTCAATAATCAAAAACCAAATATATTCCGCCCGTTCAAAGGACGCTTTCAAAATAATTCATTTAGAGGCAATGGTAGAGGGGCCACTTTATGTATTGGCCGACGAAAGATTCCTTTGGCAGTTTTCAGATCCACCACTCGAACTCGACCATCAGAACCAGGGATTGCTGTGACGATCCGAGCCAGCTGCCAGTGCTGCGGGGCCAAGTTATCCTCATGAACCAAAACTAGTTGACCAACGCGTACATCTGCTTCTGCCTTAAGCCATTTGGATCGAAGTTGAAGCTCGTGGACATAGTCACGACGCCAAAGATCCCAGAGTCGCTGCTTCAAGTGGGTGACTCTTTGATATTGTGTCAGCGTTGACACCCTTTTGTCAACGATTGTCTGATCCAGGAGTGCCTGTAAAGAAGTACCAATTAACATGTGGGCTGGGGTAATGACTTCGCCGTCATTGGGGTCTCCTGAGTGTGCAGTTAGAGGCCTTGAGTTTAGTATGGCCTCATTAATTTTACAGCGGCTTCCCACAATCCACCAAAGTGGGGAGCCCGGGGCGGGATAAAGATAAAATTGCATCCCATAGCTGTGCAAAACTTCTCTGTCTTCGTCATCGAATGCTGAGCAAACAATTCCTTTTTGAATTTGTCGAGCTGTACCTTAGCGCCGACAAAATTTGTAGCATTGTCGCAATATAATCGTTGCGGGATTCCACGACGTGCTACGAATCGTTTTAGACAAAGGAGAAACGATAGGTTGTATAAAATGGTCCACATAGATCTACGGCGCTTACAAAAAATGGACGTCGATCCAGCAGACGATCAGCAGGAAGTGGACCCATAACTTGTTGCAGAAGCCTCGGCTTGTAGTAGAAACAATATACACATCGTCTTACGATCTTCCTCACCAAATCTCGAGCATTGACGATCCAAACTTGCAATCTGGCTATTCCAATTAGAGCCTTTGCTCCGGCATGCATGTGTTTCCTGTGCAAGTGTTCGATATAGAGCCAGGTTAGCCGATGGCTTTTCGGCAAAATTACAGGGAACTTCGCATCAAAATCAATGGGAGCCTGAGAGAGTCGTCCACCTACTCGTAAGAGGTCGAATTTCCCAGTTTGAGTCTCTGTATAACATAAAAAGGGGGTTAGTTTTTGCATATCAGGACTTAATGACTTGCTGTATTCTTCGCGCTGTATGATCATTACGAGGCGGAGAATATATTCCTGTATCTCAATGGCTGATACAGGGTTGACTTTGCTGATAGTGAGCTTTCTATCTGCACTAATATGGTTACAAAATCTAAGCATATATGATAAGACGAGATTCTCATAAGCAAACCATCTAGAATTGTTTCACTACTGTTATGCCTACATACACTACTTTACGTTCTTCGAACAGATTTCTATCTGTAGTTGTAGAGAACAAGGGTTTGGGCCATTTAAACTCTTCTAGGGAAAGAAATTTTGGTCCATTGAACCATATCGTTTGTGCTAACTCATTCGCCTTGCATCCTCGAGAAACGACATCAGCGGGATTGTTCTTGCTAGCAACATGACTCCAAATAATACCAACAGACTTTGTCTGTACTTCTGCGACGCGATTCCCAACGAAACATTGTAGAGTATGTAACGAATCACGTACGGGTTAACTTCGGCTTTAGAGGGCAACTGGCACGCTTTAGAATCCGGCTATGTCTCGTCGTCTTGGGGTGGAATTTTAAGTGCCTTCTAAGCAATACCCTGACCTATTATTCTCCTACATTAAGTGAGCGTGCTTGCGACATTAAGTGACTTCCTTAACCGGAAAGAGAACAAACAATTCAAACGAAAAACCTACCCAAACATTCTCAAACACTCGCCTTTACAGCCACTGTTGTTATTGTGGCCGTCTTAGCCCATCCATCCTTCGATCGTTCGCTCCACCTCAAAAGGCTAATTTTTGTGAACGATCCCTTTTATCCATTTTTTACGGGGGCAGCGTTAGCATGAGTTCAACAGCAACAGGTTTAGTTAAACATTATAAAATTTATTTTAACAAAATGGTTGGTAATTAATCATGCAAAAAAAATATAATTTAACTTTCCTATGTTTAGGACAACACTAGAACTAAGACGCTTAAATATTTCTCTTAAATGCAAAAAAAAAACAAAATTAATGAACAATGTAGCATGTAACCTGCAACCCAAAGTTGCAACCTCATTACTAAGGCGAGCTGATGTTGTGCCATCAGTCTAAGCGAGGCACGCGCTGGTTCCGGCTATCATAGTTCGGTAGTTTGGGGTGGGTTCCGAAT
>JAWNNM010002546.1:0-60696 GCA_035044965.1 Lordiphosa andalusiaca
TGAAGCTCTGTGGACCGAAAAGCTTTAAGCTAAGGTCTCATGACGTTTAATTTGAGATTCAGTATAAATTTACATTTTCTAATTACGTACATGGTTGGAATCTTGGGTGAGGAAGTAAACCTCCTATCAGTGGCGTAGATGGCTTTTCAAATGAATTGTAAGTTTTAGAAAATATTTATTTTTCTTTAAAATATTATTCAATACTATCTCATTTAATCATTTCAAGATTTCAAGGTGAATAGCCAAAGCAGCGAATTCAGTTAAGCGTCTGTACAAGAAAATAAGAACTAAAAAATCATGTGCAATTAATATGCGTGAACTCAGAAGGATGGTGGCTTGCTGATTTGTTTTGAAACGCTTCAGGCCCGACTTCTCTAAGTCCGTTTGGTCAACTTGACAGTTTAACCGAATTTTAGAGTCTCATGATGTAAAAAATCTGTGTGGCGTAACCGGAGGAACAAACTTAATCGCTGCTCATCTACCCGTCAACTTTATCGGCGAGCTCAGCCCCGATGAAGCTATCGATATTTCTTATCGATATGCAAACAGCTGTCCGCACACTTGCTTTGTTTATTTAATTATTTGCAGCAACAGAAAATGTTTATAAATAAACGAATTTTTCAACTCCATGCAATGGAAATGCAATTCGAAGAGCCTGAGCGTCAAATAAATAATGCAATAAAGTACAGGGAGAGGCCTTATTATTTTACTGATCCGGATTATGTCAAATTTTTTGTTTCTATTTGCTGTTTTCCCTCTGGGTCTTTTTGCACCATCACTACGCAAAACAATGACCAGCAACAACTAATTGAATTAAAAACAAACAAACCAAACCGATTCAGCTGTTTACTCGTTCGTTTAGTCAAACAGTATGGTCACTCTGAAACATCAATAGACATTTAACGATATTGGGCGAAACTGCTGTTGAGAGAAGCAAATGACTTAACCGCTCTTCATCTGGACGAGCAAATCTGACCGGAACCTTTGAGAAATCGGGCCTGAATCTCGAAAGTGTTGTTCCATCGAACTTGTTGGTTGAGAATAGCCTCTTCGCATTAAATATTTGTTCCACATTATAAGATCGATGAGAACAGCAGGTGGCCCCTTATCTAGAGTTCAATAGTTTTGATAAATTTATTGTCCTCATGGTCAACATCGCCTGAATCAGTCTTAAAGAGCTCCAAAATTCCTTCTAAAATATGTTCATTATTGGTAAACCGCTTACAAAGATTCATAATAAAGACGTCCAGAAATGGATTACAAATTGTCACCCAAATGAAAACTTTTGTTCTTTCTCATTCTGGATTCGCACGATTTCTCTGCCTTCCCACAATCCGTTTATGTTTTGTCGGTTCTTCATGATTTGCTGTATCCGAGACTCGTCAACTAAGTTTTCTACAGATTGACGTCTATATTTTATGATGTGCTTTTATTACTGTGCTGCCAACTTATTAATATGCCTTTGATAGTGGGGCGTAAATTATGAGTTATGATTGTAAAACAATATAGACATTTTTTTTAACGGGAGCGGTTTTGAACCCCTTACACACCCTAACTCACCCTTCCATATCCATTTAATGGATAGTGTTCGCTTTCCTTATAACCTGTCGCTCAATGAAGTTAAAAATACTCAACCATGTTGAATGGCTGTTATATAAGAGTTAAAGCAGAAACCTTGTGGACATAATATTTATTCGCACAATTGTCAGCTGCACAATGAAGAGATGCAAGCTGAATAGGGAGCTCTCTGTTCAAATAGTCAGACTTCTGGTGGCAATTTATTTTGTAAACTGAAAAATCTTCTGAACTTCGCTCATCTCTCGTGGCAATTGGATGTGATGGAACAGCTGTGAACACTGGACATAAAATCGAAGGTATAAGTTTATTGGAAGCATATCTGAAACGACCCTTACAATAGTTTGTTTGTTGGCCATTTGCACACAAATTAGTTACCACTTTGCCATTTGTTCTTTAATCTGAACTGTGCCACAACAGGACATAATAGTTTTCCTGCACCATCGAAAAAAACTTGATAAACGACGGGACTTGAATATATTATAGCTTGAAGAAATTCCCGAAAATCCAAAAAATCCCTATCAAATATACTGCACCGTTTCTGTTGCTGCTACATCAGCAATCTCCAAAAGGAGAGACCCTGGATTCACCCTTTTCCATTGGTACAGCGAAGCCAACGAAAAGTTTGAGCAATTTTGCTACACTCATCCTAAAAGTATTATAGATATAAGCGCATTCTGAAAATATATTATTGAGTTTGTTACAAGTTAGAAAGCTAGCTGTTTGAAAGATATTGATGGCTCAAAAGGAGAGAAAAAGAATGACACTTCGCAACTTCCAGAGCTGCAAGCTTATGAGTAGAACTATTATTCTTTGATAGGCAATGGAATCGAGGATAAAGTATAACAAAATTTAGAAGTGAAATATGTAAAGTTTTCTTGCCAAACTCTAACTGTGCTACGAGCTAGTGACGAACGTTTCATTGCATGTTTGTGGAGGAGAGGTTTCATTTATGCGCGGATAAAAGCAAATATGGATATACCACTGTTTAATCAAAATTGGATGCAGGAAATTCATAGGCTGTATATTTCTATGTATCGAATTTTATATGTTTAGACCATACGAAATTTTCCCATTTATTTGGCATAAGCCAATTTAGCAAGAGTGCTCACAATATACAGTTTGTAAATCCTTGCAAAGAGTATTATTAATTTGCTCAGAAGTTTGTAACGAATAGAAATATTTATTTCTGTACCGTAGGTACGACTCGGCTGTTGATGCTGATCAAGAAAATATATACTTCATGGGGTCATACATACATACTTACATAGTTTTGCACAGACTTAACAAACTCTGAGTACCTTTTGTACAGAGTATTTAAAATCGTTGCATTTCAAAAGAATAACATAACATTTGTAATTCTGCAAGTCATCTGCGAATCCACATTGCCTTAAACTGTGGGTCCATTTCTTTTGTGCCTAAAGTCAAAGTACACAAGCCAAGAAATTGAGAGAAGCTCAGATTGGCATGGCGCTCAGCACGTTATCCAATGCCTTCTTTTGGACCTAGCATTTAGGAGAAGACAAAACACATCTGAGTCCAAATCTTTTTTGGAAATAAGAAAATAGCTGATAGAAGGTAAGTTGAGCAAAAAGTCTGTGTCAGGGGGTTCCAAAGAAATACAAAGAGGGCAGTAAAACTGAGTGAATTCCGCCCTCCAAATCAATCAGTTCATCTTCATATACATATTCCAATGTTCCCCAGCCATGCCCCGGGGGGCCGAACACTTTCGGGAATTCGACAGAGATCGAGAAATAGCCTCCCCTTGCATATTCCATCTAATTCGGAGTTTACACAATTAAGTTTTATAAGATTTTTTCTTAGCCTTTGTTCGAATTAGTTTCTCCAGACTATTACGGGTTACAAGAGAGCTTCATGAAGTTTTTATATCCTGTTCCCCAAGAAAATGGGAAAAGAGGGATCATAAAGTTTTGTGAATGTATGTAACAGGTAGAAGGAAACATTTCCGACCCCATAAAGTATATATATATTCTTGATCAGCATGAACAGCCGAGTCGATATAGCGATGTCCGTCTCAGAGACTATATTTTTGCATGATGGTAGATGTACGACGTACGCAAATCAAGTTTAATTCAGATTTGGAAAATTCCCTCCCGTCCCCCCCTTATCACCAAAAAACCGTCAGATCCTAGACCTAAAAATCCGTTAGATCCACATTTTTCAAGTAAGAGCCTCGTGGTTTAGTATACATCAAGCTGTATCTATCTATTCTGAAAAGTACAATCAGATCGGACAAAAACACCGGAGTTATAAGCGAAACAATTGAGCTGATATGGGCACCACCCCAGTTGTTAGTCAGGACTACTACATCTAGCTTCGTGCAAAAATTTGTGTCTCTACCTCTTAGGGTCTCTGAGATCGACACGTTCATACATTCGCACAACTTCATGATCCCCAGGCTATAAAAAGCGTTGTACGATTCATCTATGTTTATTAAATGTAGCCCTGTCGTTTGTCCGTATGAACACAATGATCTCACAAGCTAGAAGAATAGGAATAGCAAATTTTTGTTTTAGATATCGATATGGTCTCCCCTTCCTCACAAACCGCTATAAACAGTCAGAGCCGCTCTTTTAAAGTCAGAGCATTAAGAATTAAAATATATTTTTTTTTCTTGAATGGGGGAGGCAAGTCAGCGTTCGCAACAGCTACGAAACCAACTACGTGGTGCATGTATGTGCAAGTACTCGGTATTTATGTAAACATTTGAATGCAAGCAATTGAATTAAAAATTTTTTTTTTTAGCTTCCGTCATGCGAGTTGGTTGTGGTGTAGTGGGTAGTGTGGTTTCGTCCCTGTGAACCAAGCATATGGTTAAGAGTGTTAGACCCTTTCCCTCTGCTAAAATTAAAAAACACACAATTAACAGATTAAGCGAAGCTTGGCTTAGCCATTTGGAACTGGTTATGCCAAATATATATATAAATATTATCTACTATTGAAGCTTGATCTATGCAAGAATCTCGGTGCAAACTGTTGTGAGCCAACCGCTGTTGGCACACCGAATCGCACTGTATCTATTCATTCCGCCAATCACAACGCTACTTGGACTATCCTTGGAATCTGTTCAACCGACAGAATTGTTCCTGACTACTGCGAGTTTAATTATGCTCTGTTTATGTTACACGAAGGACTATTCGGCCACACCTGAAGTAAATTAAGTTTTCTATCGAAGAATTGTTCCTCCTATCAAAGAGTTATTCTTATCAGAACGGCTTTTTCACTCCGCTTGTCCGCTTCTAATGTGTTGAAGCTCAACGAATCGGATGACTATGTCTCATAGCAGCCATCGGAATGGCGGGACCTGAACGACTGTCGAACCGCATCAGCCGTCTTGGCTCTGAACCATTTTTGAAACGGTACCAAAAATCTATTCTTTCGACACCGGTTCTGAACCAGTAAAATATTCAAATTTATATTACTAACCCTATAGAAAACATGTTAAGTCTATAGCCAAAATAGATTTTGAAATATTGCTCTGAACCACTTTGGTATCGTTTTACATTCTTGAGATATAGCTTCACATTCTGTAAAAATATCGTGAATATCGGCTCAGCTACTCCACTTAATAGTTAACATTGCTTGTACAAGGCATTAATACCAACCTCAGTCAAAAAAGCAAAGAAGTCGATCACAGATGTAAAATTTGTCACCTTTGCCTTTTTTCCTAGCTCTTAAGCTTAGGATCATCGTTTCTGTTCAGCAGAATTCTTTATGACTGGATTGATGGGGCAATGAAATATAACGACAGAGGAGCATATCTCAAAGAAATAGTTTGCTCCCTTTATTTGATCTGCTACCACCAGCTGTAATTGTCAATCGATTGGCATTCTGCGATGGACTTGTCTTCGATGCCAATTATTATATTGTCCAAATTAACATTTTTAAATTAAACGCCAAACTTGCACTAAGATTTAAGATGACTTGTTATTTGAACACGGTTTTTGGATTGGAATTTTTTGAGGATATCAATGCGCCCTCGTTAAAGAAAGCCCTGATTAACTGAGTTCTCACGAATTTAGGGCTAGTCAATGGACTAATTTAAGGAGCTCTTCATAATGTTCCGGACTCTTTTTGATATTAGTTCCACTGTACACAAAAATACTTAAACTAATTCAGTTTATGTTTTCACTCCCTTCTTCAAAAGCAGCTTCCACTAAAGAGCCAATTTCAATGTGGTTATTGAGAATAAAACAATTGTTTACAATTTGGCTTTTAGACAAATTCAATCGTACGATGTAAGCCACATTGCGAAAAAGTGTAGCACTGCGTTTACCAGGTAACTTTCTATGTATACATTTTTTCTGATACCTGCTCAACGATCAATTATTCTGTTGAACACTTCCATTTATGCGTTTGGAGGTCTTGATCTCAGGATTCAGATGTGGAAATTTGGATTCTCTTTAAAATATGAGAACTCTCTTTAAGCACTTTCTACATAAGAGCTCTTAAATATTACAAAAAATAGTTTGTTAGCATTTAAGTATTGCAAAATTAGCATTTATAGCAGCCAACTGGCAGTCGACTGTAATTCCAACAGCCTGTGATGACGTAACACACAAGATTGCCGACGAGAGACGTTGGTTCGTATTGAAACTGATTTACGGTAAACCTGCCTCCTTTTTAGTGTTGTGTGTCTCTGTTTAAAGTAATGCGAAAGCATCACATGACCTCGAGCTGGCTATAACTGCAGGTTTACTTACCATAAAGGTCGTAAAACAGTCACGTAAAATATTTTGTTTCACGAATGAAAGCGGGTAATGAACCGTACCAAGCCAAAACAATACCAATCCGCTAGTAAGATCCCATAAGCCGATACATTAACTGAACTTTATTCAAATCTGTGTGACAGCCAAAAAATAAGCATCTCCGGCTCTAAAAAGTAAACATAATATTTATCAGCCTCAACAACCTGGTCGATAAGGCCATGATCGTCTGTCGGTACGCCCTTTGATTGTCTCTTTGTCTGTCACAGATGTTAGATATTGAGGAAGAAAAAAATACACTTCGGAATTTAAGCCAGAACCAAAAGTCGCGAATTCAAATCCTTTCAAAACCGCATGGAAATTTATTTAATTTTTTGCTCTAGTTTTTAATAGAAAACTTTAAAATAAAGAAAAGTCCAGAAAATTCTCCCCAAAATGTCGAATTGTCCCCAATAAGCCCCTTTAAACAATCAAAAAATCCCCATAATGCCTGCTTGCTAGTACATATAGAAGTATATATTCTTGATCAGCATGAAGTTTCTATTCTATCTTCTCCGTCAGATTTAAAGCTTTCATCACCAAACTTTGCACGAATCGTGCAAATTTATTTAAATCAGCCGGGCTATAGCCTACAGCTGTCATAGGAACGGTTGGTCGAAAATGTTATTTTTAGGTAGAAAATTTTTTATTACGGAGTGAGAGAACATTTCAAATGGCTATAATGGCGCCATCTACTAACATTCTATAATGCGAAATTAACATTTTGAATGTTACTGACTTAAAACATTTATTTATATAAGTTATTTGTACACTTCGGTGAGCCGACGTTTACTTTCCTCTGTTTTTAGTTCTTAAATATACAATTTCCACATTTAGTTTTCCCAGATCGGTCTTAAAACTTGGGATTAGCGTGAAAATTTTGTTTTGTTTTTAATGGTGACATGATATAATTCCCCGGACATAAAGTCCATATGAAAAACTTCAATCAAAACCTTGAAATATACCTTTTGGAACTTTTTTGGGCCTTATGTCCGGACATAAAGACCATTTTTTAATGTGAAATTTTTTGACAAGAAACGCGTAGACTGTATACTAAAAAGCTAAGGTTTTAGTTAACTTTCTTATTGATATAATGCAATTTTAATCTTATGTTTTATAAAAAACCGCGTAAAACCCTGCGAGAAGAAAATATTAACTATTAACTAAATAAGACTTAAGTTCAATACTCAGAAGCTTATAATGCTTTTTCGGTGAAGTCACAGCTATAATTACCATAAACTGATTTGTAATGGACCGTTACATTTCCCGTTAAAACTTACAATTTCTATAAGAATCTCAGAAAAATTGTATGTTCATTTACGTACGCCAGCATAATTCAATATAATTATTTAATACTATTTAATTTTGCTTAATAATAATTAATTTTAATTGTAAGTGTTTCTTGAATTTTAGTTCTGTAAAATGGACAAAGACACATTGCAGCCATCTTCATAACATATATATCTTGCTTGCTTGGTATATGCGGTTTAGAATTTATAGAGTTGACCTTCCTTTTGACATATATTAAGGCGATGTTTCGTCTGACATCTTGAAGGAATTCAAAATTTCATATTTGGACTGCCATTCTTTCAAAATTTTCATACCAACTAAATTTTTTCCGGCAGTGTACTGCCACAGAGTTCAAACACTCAAATGGGCGTTACGTCCGAAAAACTCTGGGCTTTTTGTCCGAATTTTATAAACTTAAGCTGAGTGTTACTTCGTAGTGAACTACGCTCTATTTTGATAAGGACTTTATGTGATGTTACCGTTTTCAATGTCATAATATTGTACTAAATCAGAATTCTAACAACATATTTATCCATTGATATTGCTTTGTGCCACAATGCACAATGAATGGAAGATCAAATTTTTGGCATATAGTCGACAATTGCAACCGCAAACTTGAAACTTGGTGAATTTGATAGCAACAAACCAGAAGATCATTTGGAAAAAGTTTTAAACCAAATGGTCCCACGTGACGGATGCGTAATATAATTTTATATTTTTTATTTTCAATTAGTTTTTCATGTGTTATATTATTGCTTGTTTTGAAGCTTCCGTTTTGCATGTTAACTTGCTCAAAAATTCTTTTAATAACATCGTTTTTCTCGATTATTAATCAGCCATATAACGAATATTAGTCCTAGGTTGAGCTTAATCTTTCCTAAAAGTCGGAGAGCCGGCAAAAAGTGTTGATATTTAGATGAAATCCTTACTTTACAGAACCCTTTAAAAAGTTACATTTTGTCCGAAAGTGGGAGAGAATTAGTTTTAAGTCCTCTGGCGAAAGGTGTAAGTTTTCTCAGGACGTATCACAAAACAAATTAATGTTTATTATTTAACAGCTCTGACAAAATTGCTTAGTATTTTTTAAATGTTACATACATTTTACTGTATTTTGCATATTTCACATATTTTATTTGTTCACCAGCCGCCACAGTCTCTTGTAGCAATGATGACATACATATTTTCACTTTTTTATGTAATCAATCAGCCAAGCAAACATCAGAGCTTGCAGGCCGCTTAAAAGTCCACAACTGCACTTCGACAGCTTTTGTTTTTGGAGTTGTTATATTTGAAATATCCGATTTTTGAATAAATAGCTTACATCAAAAAATATTGTCAAACTCAACTTTATGACAAAAATTTGGTCATTCAGCCTATAAAATACATTTATTTTCATGAATTGTACTATCTTTGTTTTTAACCTCCTTGCCTGGGGATTGAACAGGGAGTGGATATACTGGATATGGCCGACGACTTAACAAAATTTTGTGACTAAACGATTGAACTTTGAACTAAACTAGGAGAACTTAAGATGTAAAGTGACAGCAACGCTGCAGGCTACTGGGTAATAGCGAAAGGAAACCGTACATATCAAACGTACTTGGCCTTGAACAGTCGGTTTGAAATCTCTCAACTTTTGTCATCTAATCTAGTGGCCCAGCATTTTGGAGACATTTCACATATAAAGTCAAGCAGTTGTTCTTACACGAAAATCTCTAGCGATTTTTGGGGCACCCCCGATACATTATTTGGTTGGAAATGTTTTGCTTCTCCCAGTTACATACATTTTTCCCCATTTTAGTGTGTGAACACGATTTTAAATTTGTTTTTTAATTGCTTACAACTATCTTTCATTGCCACAGTTCATTGATCTCAACTTAAACACTCATTCTGAGCAAAAAGCCAACCAACAAATTGAGCTTACAGCTCATTTCATTGAATCTTTTGCAGCTTTTCAACCAGTATACGAAATCGAAAGGTCTAACATCTAAGGGAGACGTAAGAGCCTAGGAGCTGTTTCACAAATCACCCTATATGGGAGTACGCTTTAACTACAGTTCAAAAAACCGTCTATTTAAAAAGCAGCGTGGCTAATAAATGTACATATTGTGCATATTTCAACACCCACAGAATCACATTTCATAAAGCATCTCCCCACACGCACTCGGTTGAACTTCTTTGAGCAGTTTTCATATATTCATGGCAAATTATAATGCTGCGGGGGGATAAAAACGAAACGAGAGACAAAGTTGGCCCATTCATAAAGGTCGCACTTGAGCGGCGACCCCAACAATGTCGTACCTGGTCCTGGCCACGTGTAAACATGTATCCATATATCAATAAATGGAGATTACTTACATAATTTGTATTCCAAAATCCAAAAACTGTTAAAAAAGTTGCCTTGGCCTCTTTTTTATGCCCGTACACGAGTACATTGCCGCCGTGATGCAGAAACTTTTTTTCGGGGAGTGTTCCTCGGGGAGCAATTCGGTTAATATATCGAACATAAATTTACAAAGCAACCACTTTAATCAATGGCCAGGGCCAGGTGGGGGAACAGTGTACACTGTACACATGTACAAACGTATTTATGTTTTGTGTGACTGTATGCAGTGGAATGTGGCACCAAGGAGGCGTATTGATTTGCTGGAGGAGCACAAAACAATGCAAGGTGGGGTAAGCAAAGTCGTTGGCAGGCATAAATCGCTGTGCACTTGCACTTAGCCATGGGGTGTCCGGCAATCCCGAACGTTGGAGTTTGGCCTGTTGATAAAAAGAAAAAAAAAAACAAAGACGGAATAGGGTAAGATGGAGACGCGGCGCCGTGCCATTCATAACAAATATTGAATTTCATTCTGCAGATCTCGCGCCACAGGCGGTGTCCCGCCTTGGACAACATGCATAATCGTTTTCATGGACTTTGAAATTTATAGAAAGCTTTGCAGGCACCTGAGTCATGAGCCAGTCACACCACTACAACCACTCCACTGACCAATTATTGAGCCGTTGCCAAAATGTAGGGGCATAAAATGAGCGCACATATTGCCAGGACGAGCTGCGTGGCGGGAGCTGCAGTGAGAATGGGATTGGTAGCTTGGTAAGAACTGAGGGTAAGGCAGAGACAAGAGCAATAACTGTTTGGCAAACAGATTTATTTTTCTATTTCATTCAGGAGCGGACTACGGGTTCAACAGCCAGGCTGTCGAGAGAATAAACAACTTCGTTTCAATTTAATGAATTCTTTGATATTTTCTGTTTAAGAAATACAAATTTGAATAAAAACATAATCTCTGTTTGCCGCTGGGCTTACGAAACTCGACAATTATGCATGCAAGTACATAATTTCCAAAGTTTAAGGAAAACACTTTTAACTTAAAGCAAACATCCAAATATACGCCCCAACCGACAGTGTACAGACTAAGCAATTGTCTGTATGACATGGAGTAAAAATATATTTCTATTTTATGAAATCATATTTGAAAATCTAAATTCGTCCATGAAAAAGGTGAAGTGAATGAAAACAATTTTACAGCAAGACAAACAATTTGCTGCTTCGCAAGGCAATGACAAGTGGCGAAGCTTTCTCAATATTTATTTCATTGGAGTGTATTGAAATTTTATTCGAACTGGAAAGAAAACAATTTGCCATTTATGTTAAGAATATGTTAAGAAAATATTCCAAATTGTCCCACAAAACAGCCAAATTTGATTTTGTAGGATCATATTGTCTTCCTAGTTTTATATAAAGCTAACACAAGCTGGGTTGGAAGCAGCAACAGTTTCCAAATTTTTGTATCAACTTGTTACACTTTGTTCAAACATTAATGATTCACTAAATAAAATACACACATTTCGTAAAATGCTGCAAAAAAACTTAACTTTACTTTTACAAAGTTTCCTTGCTTATTCCTGTCACGGTTAATGCAAATTCCATTTTTCTGTTGAATTCTGCTAGCTATAACGGAGACCAGATCCGCGAGGTATTTAATTGGGAAACGTAGGTAACGAGATTGGTTTTTTGTATTTTATGGTGAAAAATTCTGGTGTTTGTAATAACGCTCGTTGGCATAACGCCAGTGGGCTTTAGAACCCTTTCAACAGTGTCATTGCGCCCGCGGCCTTTTTGTCACTTTTAAAAGTGTCAAAGCGCTCTCGAACTTTATGTGTGTCACTTTAGCAGAACAATAATAACATGTGTCAATATATAACATCGAGCACAACATTAAATTCAATCAGAAGTCGACGATGGATCATACGAACTTACTCTTTAATTATGGCAATCTTTGCTAAAGCGTCAGCGGGATGCGGCATTCCAGATGTTACATGTTTCAATATTATTATCTTCTCAATGAGACTGAATGGTAAATTATGGAAAAAAGCAATAAAATATATGTTAGAGCACTCTTTAATGAGACAAATTGCCCGAGTGCGTCATTTTTACCCGGAAGCGATCGTTATGCCAGATTAGAAAAGGCCACTTTCTACAGTGACTATACAGATATATAATACGCTTATACAGAAGTTAATATAATCCGTGCAGAGTATTAAAACTAGAAAAAGTTATAAATTGTTTGTATCGGGGATGCACACCGGTTCTGAACCGAACCGAACCGGTAATTCCAACTGCCTTCCTTTCTGAAATGCTCAATCATAATGAAATAAAAAACCATACTGACAAACGGTTCAGTTCTTTGCCGAGTTTAAAGACGTGAACCGCTTTCCTCTGGCCAATGATACTTATTTATTTGGGAGTTCGAAGCAAATCCCTAAGATAATTTTAATACGACAATTTAGCCTCCCTCTGTATTCTGAGCGATGCCGGATCGATATAGCCCTTAAGGATGACATGTCACAAATATTACAACATGTAATCCTGTAAATCTTCTGCAATTGCCTTCCGATTCCTTAATATACTTGTCAACAATCTGCATTCTTTCCTTTTACATTTTTTGTAGAACTCTTTACCATAATTTATTCTTAGCCGGGATAGCTTTTTCTGGTATAGTATAATGGTATAGTATAAATAAGGTATGATACCGTTTCTTCGTTTACGAAGGGCCTCCCTCTAGTAACTCAAACATGCGAATCCGACATCTTAAACTTTTTACATTGTTCTAAGGATTTTGAGGATTTTCAAATAGTTTATGGGAATTCATCTGATATAAGAATATTTCATGATGTGCCGAACTGAAAACCCGGTTAAGTTAGCTCCAATAACCATGCAATGAACCGAACCGGCGGTTCAGAAACTGTATGAACAGCTGAACCGAAAAAGTACGTATTTTCAACTGATTTGGCTTCCTGGCTTGTATAGTAGTACATTTTGTAAAAAAAACGTTACAAGTACTTTTTTTTAGAATAATGTTTTGGCCATCTTGACGCAATTTCAGGGGATATGGTTCCCGACTTGCATAGCAATCAATAAATATGAATTACATTTTCGTTGTTTGTCTAAAACAAAAAACGAAACTTAGAAAGCGATTAACTATCACTTTTATGAGCTGGTTCCGGAAAAACTTGTTGAAAATGTTCACCGTTTTACCATTTGCTCACCTGCCTCGAGAAACTTAAATTCGAATGTACAACCCTTTTTTAACCCACATGGAGCCAGAAGCGATAACCACATAAATTATTTATTTATTAATTTCGGACAAGCCTTTCCTGAGAATGGACATAGGTTACACTTACATACATGATAATATAAAAGAACCTACCTACATGCAAATGTATACGAATATTTCGCTCACTTACTTCAGCACTGTTATTGGAGGCGATGGTGCAATATTATTTGCTATAATGTGTTCTTTATTGTTTAAAACTTTGATATATATATCTCTTATACTTTACGTGTGAGATAAGAATATGTTGTTTAGTCATGAAGCAGGTTCATTTTTATTTTTCAGCATAAACGACATATCTAAGCTGCGCTGCAGAAGTAATTGTGCAAAGATCCTTTAACTTAACAGCCAGCGATTTCGTGGCTGTATTTTGCTGTTGGTATTGGTATTTTGTATTCGAGATTTTATTGTGCTCTGCTTTTCGGAAGAAAAAAATCACTGCTTTAGAGAATTACATTTTGGTACGTGTTGCATTTTCTGGTAAAATATCATGGTAGTCTGTAATTTACTTAAGATTAAAATAACAAATCATTAAGATCTTAAACGCGATTTGTACAAGAAATGTAAAGTTTTGAGTTTTGACCGAGTTGAAGTAAGTGAGCGATATATACTTTATGGGGACGGAATAGTTCATTTGTATCTGTTACATGAGTTCGCACCTCTTCATGATCCCCAAGTACCTATTTTTAATGAATACAGGGAATAAAAATCAGCTGTCAATATCATATAAAGTTGAATTGTATTATGTTATCTATTTGCTTTGCTAGAATACGTACCGGTACATGAATATATTATATATGAGGTTCAAGGTTCTTGGGTAAAACTTACAGTGTGAACCTGGTTTCGGTTCACGACTTATGCAATTTAAATAAAAGATCAATTTTTGTTAAACATCCAAAAAAAATTGCATAGTTTCGTCATATTTGGAAAGCCTTTTCAACTTACACTTGGGTCGATAATAACTTAGAAGATTCGACTCAAATAATTAATCTTTAGTGGTAAAAAACTTTCTAAAACGTCATCTTCT
Source organism: Lordiphosa andalusiaca (assembly GCA_035044965.1). Taxonomy (NCBI): domain Eukaryota; kingdom Metazoa; phylum Arthropoda; class Insecta; order Diptera; family Drosophilidae; genus Lordiphosa; species Lordiphosa andalusiaca. The sequence continues at coordinate 14,277 of JAWNNM010002546.1, forward strand.
TAAAGTGATACTGAAAACATATTCACTAATTATATTACTAGTGCATCGCTTACCAGGCAATAGATCATATTTTTTATGTGTAAGTGTATGTATTTTTAAGCCGATCCAAAACCGTGGACTGCAACAGGTTTTGGCTCAACAACTTATTCACAATTAGTTTGGCTTAAGGTGCATTTCACATTGAGCAATGTGTTAGAATTTTAGGTTCAAGATCGGTTTGCAGCCCTGAATAAAACTCATTAAAATTCAATATAAAGGTCTTAATAAGCAACATTTAACAGAACAAGTGAAATTTGGAAAAACTCCACCAGAGGTGTCTTAAATATCTTCACAGATTTTCAAATAAACCATTCAAACTAAGCTTGACTGACTCTAATTGTGAAGGTCGTTTTTAAATCGCATAGATTTCGATTTCTAATCAAGTATCCTGCACCCCGATTCAATATGTGGTGCAATCGAATATACATATAATCTCTATCCTTTTGAACACATCCGATAATGTTAGAGTTTTGGATAACATAATAGAAAATACTATAAACCCATAGGTGTATTTCCCTTTCTTTTACCGAACTTTGTATGTCAATCCAAGTCTGGTGTTTTGATCGCTGTAGCATAATTTCATACAATGTGCTCCATTGGACTTCTAAAAGTATTAAAAAGTATTACCGGTATTCGTTAATATAAATCAGTTGATCAGCTCCTCTACTTGTTAATTGAAAACTCTATAGCTTGTCATCGGGGTTCTGCGATGACACGATTGCTTTAATAGTAATTCCAATATATTGATGTTCCAGCGTAAGCACTGCTTTTGTCACTTTTCAGGGATGTGCTTGAATTTACACCTTCTAGAACCATTTTGGCCAAAATCCCCGGATTGGGGTCGCCAAACACTCCTTCGAAACTTTCATACACTTTCGCGGAAATCGTTAAATCCTTTGATTGGTTGCAGCAAACTATTTTCCAAAAAGAGAATTAAAACTGCAAAAAACATTTTCAACCTTCTTCAGTGGAGTCATCAAAGTTATTTGAGATGCCTGAATGGCCTAATCCGTCCCTGACCATCATGTACGTTAGCTAGTTGCTTTGAACTGGCAAAAATATTCGTTTTCATACTTTCATTGCCTGGCCGTGAGTCGGTGCTGCCACCACTACCACTGTGCTCCAACATTAAGTGCATGTTTTGACTGCACCGCATCCACGTCTCAATCCGCCTGCTGTCTGACCACACAGAGGAAACGACGTTGGCGTGGGCCGCCTGGGCGCAGTGCATCATTTTTGCATTAGGAGAGTGCTGTCCCTGAAAACTGTAAATAACCGGAACAGGAATGTAAGAGCTAGAACTGGTCCCAGTCCCACTTGCTCGGCTCCTACGCCAGCCGCAAATTATGCCTGTCAAAAATGAATGTTGCATACGTAACGTTGAGGAAAAACGACGGAAGAAAACGTCTGCCGGTGGTGCTGGCCCAGCACAAGAGTGGGTAAGTGAGTTGCCCGAAAATCGCAACTGTTTGCGGTAGTTGTCCCGATGCGTGCCAATCTCTCGAGGTCTGCAGATGGTCTTGAAATTGGTTTTGGTGGTTGTGGCCGGATGCTGATGGCGTTGCTGCTGCCTCAGATGCATACGACTTTTGGCTAAATGTGCTCGGAGTGCATTAAGAAGAAAACGGTATTGCGATTTGGCCTCTTCCTGTTCCTGGCACATTGCAGTCATTATTGCCGCATTTGTAGGTGACTTTCGAGCGGAGATTAGGCGTGGAAGCGCTGCAACTGTTAGTTGGGCTTGCGCACGAACATTCCCGAAATGGCAAAAGAATCGGAAATTTGATATGCCAAGAGCCGCAACAAGTGATGGCAGGCGAGGATTTGGCTCTAACTGGCAAATTATGCAGATTGGGTAGAGCAGATGAGGATATTGAGGAAGTTGGCGGCAATGTTTGCCGAAAAGGGGACGGAGTGGGAGGCGCGCCCCATAAAAGTGATGCGAAGGGGCACAGGAAAAGAAATTGATTTAACTGCAGGAAAGTTTTCCATAATGGAAATGTCACCGGGAATATCAAATTTGGCAAATGGGGAGGCGACAAACGGGGCGGGCCGAATATGAGGATGCGGCGATAAGAAAATGGCGACGGAAAATGCATTTATTTGACCTGAATGCAAATTAAGTTATGCAACTCGGATGACACATTGTTTTCCGATATTTCGCACTTCAAGTGTGGTAACAGTTTAGGGTTTAGACTTGAACGCGACCTTGAACTTGGGCCGCTTTAAATATTTGAGCGATTGTAAGAAATTTTAACAAAAGTATCGGCGAATTTTCCCTAAGTGATTATGTAGACCCCTTCAGGAAGACTTTTACCAATGAAGACTTTTACCAAATTGGAAGCCTCGAGCTATGAGAACAGCAACCCCTTATTCCAAAAAAGTGGATTTTAAATTCGAATGTAGCACAATGTTTTTTGAGTGACCAGCGAAAAGCTCGAAGCTGATCGATTCTTTTTTTATATTTGCTATCTTTAATACTAAGTTTATTTGAAATAAAATCAATAAAAAAAATTTGAATATCAGCTCAGATTTAGCAGTGTAGTGTAAGTGGCCAACATCTATTGATGTGGCTATTGAACACAAATTACCCTGAGTAACGGGAATTCCGAAGTCGTGCAGGGCCGACTTTAATTTACGCTTTCGTTAAATTTCGGCTCTGAAAATCTTTAATTCATATAAATTTATCTAAATTTTTAAGCTACTCTGGGTGATCTCGATTTTAGGGCCCTTGGACTTGGGAACGATCGGAATGCCGTCTCAACCAGTTGAGCCATACTTCTCACATTGAATTGCCTTAAAATATACATCAATATATTTCTGGTATTTTGCAAAAATACGACCCCTTGAAATTCTTAAGTTGGAATTTCCTTTATTGGTAATATAAGGGGGGTATCTAAAATTTGACGTGTAAATATTTATTTAGTCAATTTAAAGTGTTTTTATTTAATTTTAAACTATGATTGTTTTAATTATTTCTATGCGATTTATCCTTCTTGGATCTAATCCCAACTCAACTGGATGGTCAGGAGAATCAAGAAGAGAAGTTTAACAATTCTTCTGTTCGTGTTCCGCCCCGAAATTTCCGTATGTCACTGACCTTGCGGAGACAGCTCCTAAGTCACACCCGACTGTAAAATACTCTGTATCAGCGAAAGTGTTTGCTCATTTTGTATTTTAGGGCAGCTCAAATTATTCGATTGAAACAATAAAGTCGGTCAAGCTCGACTATGACATACTCTGTATCAACGAAATTGTACGCTCAGATAAAATTTTGATGCTGCAGTAGCAGCTGAAAACAACGCTGCTACTGCGCTGCAGCAGCGAACAGTCTTTTGATCATGGCTCGAGAACCATACACAGAAAGAAAAAAATCCGAATTCGGGATTAAAAACGGGGTGATCCCGGGGCTTGCTTGAAGTGATCCAGTTTTTCGGGATCAAAAAAAAAAATTGTATGTAAAATCAATCTTATTCCGGGATCAGCTCAAGAATATCCGGGATCAACCCGATTTTAATCCCGTTTCGGATTGATTTTTTTTGAGTGTACATCCGATCTTCCCCAATTCTTTGGCGGATCGATAAATAATGCTGATTACTTAGTAGTCTGGAAGGTACGAACCGCCCGTATTTTAAAATAAGGGAGATATGACTTTTTCCCAAATTGCGGGGGCGGAAGAGGGCGTGGTCAAAACTTAAAATAAACTTGATCTGCCAGCAAGTATTAGTAGTTTTTTTCCCATACTCGTCAAACCACTATCTCTTACCATCTCTATCTCTGCTTTCATACGGACATACAGACGGGCATGGCTATATCGACTCGGCTGTTATTGCTGATCAAGAATATATTTCCTTTATGGGGTCGCAAATGCTTCCTTCTGGCTGTTACATACTTTTGCACTTTATTATACTTTGCGTGCGGTACGGAGTATAAAAACATTAGCAAAAGCGGAGTCAAAATGAAGTCAAAATTCTAATTTGGGGACTTGACTTTGGGGGCGTGATCTAGGACTTGATTTTAGTTTTTGGGGAAATTATCTTTGCTATACGCTTGACCGACTTAGAATTGAAACCTCCCTAATATATTTTTCTGCTATAGCCGCTCAAATCAGCAGTTTGTGTCCCATAACTTTTGATGCAGAATACAGCTATACCTATACAGCCGTCCTGGTTAACGGCATTCATGTTGCGTCCATTTTTACCTCGCTTAACAGCGACAAAGCAGACAATAACGAAAGTGGACAATCTATACATATTATATATACATAAAATTGAAAGTATGTTTGTAAACCGCTAATCCGATCTTCATAAATTTTTCACAGTATGTTCATGTCGATCAGGAAATTGTCAAAGGCTATGTCTCATGTCTGTGACTTGGTCCAAAAACCGCAAAATTTTAAAAATTAAACCGATTTATCCGATTGCGAAGAAAATTTGGAGAATGGTTAAGTGCTTGCCCGGGAAGGCCTCTAAGTTGAAGAAGTGGGCGGAAAATGGTCCAAAAACCGCGAATTTTGCAAAATTCAACCGATCATCCGATTGCGATGAAATTTTACGGAACGCTTGCAAGCAAAAATTTCTGAAGGCCAAAAATCCGCGAATTTCTAAAATAATCATGTGTATATCCATGAAAGCGCTTAAAGCTTTGATTAAAATGCAGCCGTGGGTAAATGGACGATGCAGATTGAACGGATGAATTTTGATATTTTTCATTTGAGCTTATATTATATTATTATGAAGATTTCATAGACGGCAATTGTAGACTGGTTAATAAGATGAGTAAACCAAACTGTCAAAAAAGCCGCGAAATTAGCAAAGTTACAGTCACAACTTTAATTTTCTCACAATGCAAAGGACCCGGGCGACGCCGGAATTCAGCTAGTTAAGTATAAAAGATTTGCTCTAGTATTCCAGTCCATTTAAATGAACTTTTAGCTACAATTATTTTAATAAGAATATACGTTTTCCTGGGTAAAGTCCGTGATAAAACTACCATCATGCAGAAAAAAAAGAAGGAAAGTTGAATTGATACTAAATCACATCGTAATCTTTCAATAAGTGTTATAGCCATTCAAGAAAAACCAAAAGCTTTTTTTCAATTTTTATATAATTCATTCATTCATTCATTGAATATTGCTTTTGAAAATTATTATAAGGGTACAAAGAGTGAATAAAGGTTGCATAAGAAACCATAACCAACTGAGTGATTGCAATTAACAGTAAGTTTTGGTACTACAAAATAAAAGAGTTAAATTTGTCACGTAACGTATCTATAATGAGTCAAAATATTAATGCTTTTATTATATATTAACATAATTGCATATCGAACTAATATTAGTTGTGTTAAGAAACTCGGACGGAACTTTCACTTTCATATTTTCACGTCAGGTGTGCCTTTTTGTCTGCCAGTATCTTAGGACCTTCTCTTTCTACAACACCCAGATTTTAAGTCAAAAATAGTGCTACTAAAATGCTGTTCAAAAACCAAAATGGGCAAATTGATTTTAAAATTTTTTTGAATGACCAAATTAATGCTTGAAAGACAGTTTTCAGAAATGTTTTTTTCTGTGGTGAAGTCATATTTGCTCAAGTAAAATAAATTCCATCACGTATACTCCCATCACAACTCGACTGAAAATATTAAACAAAATTTCTGCCAAAGAATGCAATGGCACACAAAACAATATTTAAGGCTCATTATTATCAGAAAACCTTTTGATTTCTTTTAAATGCAAATGATAAGCATATTTGAATGAATTTCTTTGGATTAAAGTCTACATAAAATATTCTGTAATCGTGGAAGGAATCAGTTCTAGAACCTGACTGAATAATGCCTTATGATCACATAATAATGATTTATTATTTGTATGGGATGAGATTATTGCTTTGGCTATTGATTTTAATGTTGAAAACCAAAGTGACAACTTAATTTGAATTTAGTTTATAACTGAAACTAAATAATGTTAATAAATAAAAGCCGTATCGAAGATCATTTAACAATTTTAAGTTTTTATCTTTAATTTAAAGTAAATTCTTCAACCTAAAACAATCTTTGTGAACTTATATAGTATATATAAATGTACATTTAAGTATATACAAATTGTTGCTTATTGAGAGGATTTTTCACTTAACGGCCACATTTTTTGGTCCCAGTTCAGTCTTTTTAATTAGGTATAGGTGTATAGCTAATCATTGATCAATAATATAAAATACCACGATATTACATTAAGAAGAAAAAAGGACAAAGACGAGATTCCAAGATTCTTACAATCGGTCGGCTTGGGTTCTAATAATTTTTGCACAATGAAACGAACCTTATGTTTTACGGTTAATCCAGAAGGCAATCTTTGTGAAGCTTTTTCATAGTTACTGTCTTTACAGCTGGGGAAAAATCCTCGTAAGGGTTACCGGTGCATTCGATTACAAATAAATAACATGACAAATTAAATTGTAATTTTTAAATACTTACTTGGTTTATAGGACAGCCTTTTGGATATAAAAATTATTTGGTTCTGAGCCGAACCGGTTTTGAACCGAATCGAACCGCTTATTCCAGTTGGTGAATTGAACCGCAAACCGAACCGGCTTCCTTTCAAACAAAAAACTACAAATAAAAGTGGTTCTATTCGGCTCAGTTCTCTGACGTGTTTAAACGGAAATCCCTTTCCTCTAGCCAATGATATTTATTATTTTGGAAATTTGAATCGTTTCCCGAAGATAATTTTTAGACATTTCGTTCGATCCTCTTCTTATTAAGCGTTGCCGGATCGATATAACTTTTAAGGACAACAACGATCTCCATGAGAGATTTCTCTCATAAAATCCCTGCAGTTCTACGTTTCGGAACTCAATTTTTCAGGGCTGATTCAGGACTGAGCATTAGGAATTACTGAATTTAATGCCTGACTACATGCAAGTTTTGGCACTTTCCATAAAACTCGCTCTTAAATTCAGCCCTAAAATCATGCCTAAAAACAGCAGAGGTCATGACATAGTAGGACATGCGTGTGTTAAATTCATGGATAAAACTCATATAAAGGATGGCATGCATTTAGTACCAGTCCTTTCATTTAAGGGCTGATTCAGCTATGATTCAGGTCTGAGCCTAACTTAAGCAAAATTATATATAGGGTTATTAAGATGAATGGTACGTATTCATTTCCAGCCAACTTTCCCACTTTTCTAAGGGCATTCCTCTAGGAACTTATAGACGAATCCTGGAAATCCGAAATAATAAACATTGGACGTTCTTCTAAGGATTTCAAAGAAGATTAAAAAAAGAATAAGAATTAAATTTCAAAAGTGTTCGAAAAGACACTTTAAGTCAGAAATCATAATATTTCTTAATGTGCCTTTGTGAACCACTGAACCGAACCGAAACCACGGTTCAGTTAGCTCCAAATACCCTGTAATGAATCGAACCGGCGGTTCACGATCTGTGTGAACCACTGAACCGAACCAGTAGATACTTTCGAGTGGTTTGCAACACTGCTATTTAGTATTTTTTTTATGTCTGCCTACATCCCTGCAAACATTTCGTCGTGTTACTTATCTCCCTCGACAATGCGAGAGTTTAGCGATAGCTTGAGGGGAGAGTTGGAGATAGTTTGGCGAGTTACACCAACAAAACATCTAAGTTATCGCTTCAACATATTATATGTGCCCCTTATAGTAAGCCATGATTTGTGTGGCGGCAGGCATTAATAATTCTTACCAAATACTTAAAATGAAAAGTTATATGCTTCTGGACCAAGATTAACATTCGACACCTCCTTGTGCTCATTCTTGGGCAAAATTGAATTTTTATTTTGATTGTCTATTTAGATCGAAACACAAAAATCGTAATCAAACAGCAAAAACAGTAAAAAGTTCGTTTTGGATTCGGTTAAACCATTTGAAAACGCACCAGCTGGTAAGTATCTGAAAAAGAATATATAATTTATGGACTTGGCGATAGTGTTCCATGCCTCAGACCACGGATCTGGGTCAGCGGACAGTCGCGCCAACAAAGCCACGTTAATGAAATGCCTTTTCCTTTATTTGATTTTATTAAATTTATTCATATTTCTCTTTGTGTTTTGTATTATTATTATTATTATTATTATTTCATCTATTCAAATATATTGTATGTATAGTGTGTAATAAAGCTTGGCAATCTATTAATGCTATTACAATTTTTTTCTGGGGTATATTGTTGGTGTACTGCTGCTGGTTGTCTGTCTGGACATGTTTATTTTCCGTCTACCTGTCTGTGTGTGTTGAATGTGGCAATGTATGTGTGTGGCCATGGGGTGTGGTAGTGGAAGTGGGCGTGGGCGTGGGCGAGGGCGTGAGTGTGTAGATTGTGGGAATTTGACTAATTTCCATTTCAATTAAATTTGAGTTAAAATACAATATTTTTCGGTATTGTACAAAAATTTTACTACTATTCTTCAATTTGATTTATTTATTTTCTGCCTGGGATGCATCCATTAAAACTTAATTTCACTGGCGTTCGCTCTCTGTCTGGCTGGCTGGATGGCTGGCTGGCTGCCACACAGACACGCATCCGCCGTACTTGTGTAGCTGTGTGCATACAGTAATTAAAATTATAGTTACACTTTCCGTTATCAACGCCATCATCATCACCATCCGCCGCGCTGCTGAAGTGCAGTCAAAATGTAGTTTGAAAGCATAGTTTAAATTTTCCCATTTCGATCTCGTCACATTGTGTTGAGTATTGTTTACTCATGTCTTATGCTCTTGGCGGTTTACATCTGTTTTTAATTAGTTAAAACGATTTAAAATGAATAAAATATTGCACCTTTGTGTACGTGAGTGTGTGGGTATGTGTGTGTTTCTATTGGTTACGAGTTAATTAAAATTAACTATGTACAGGGGAGAATGTTTTGGATGCATGTTTAAAACCAATGTTGAAATGCGCTGCCAAAAATGAAGTACGCATCAAAAAATACAGTTTTTTTTGTTCATATTTGCTAACATATATTGCTATGGTTTGATGCTCTTTGTATGCAAGAGCCATGTAAATACAGGTTATGTTCAAAAAACAAAAATCCTTTGAGCACCTCACAAAAACGAAAGCCCGGAGCTGGTCAAATATTTGCATATTTCTCGTATTATCATACATTTGTATGTAGCTATCATCCATGGCACTCGTGTATTTAATTATCCTATGCATGTAGTTGGCAAAGTTTGAGTAAGTCCTTTACATGCTTCATATGTATTGTATGTAAGAGCGTGGGCATGAGCATGAGTTTATTATGTACTTATATTGACTTTATTACTTACAGTATTACATTATCAAGCTCGAATTTGAAACATTCTACATACACGAAAAATATTATGCGGCATACATTCATACATACATACATATTGGGTGATCATTTAGATAAACGATGATGTCACACCGTAGCCTTGCACTTACTTATTGTTTCTACATACTTATGTACATACATCAGCGGACAAATAGAATTATGCAAGTGTCAACTGTCACTTGGCGTGGTCTACTCGCAATTGTTGTGGCATGTGGGATAAAAGTGTAACCAAAGTTAAGTCAATCTAGGATTCTGGATGTTGCGGTAGGTACTAATTGTTGGCTTGATATTCGAAAGATAATCGTTACGCAAATGCATTGTTCTATGAACTAATCTAATATATCCTAACGGTAGGGAATCCAAAGGGAAACAATCAAGACTTAACAGTGAAAAAACAGAGCTTTAAAACAAGTTTTGGCACGATTGAAGTTTGCTGTGGCTTTATCCTTCGTAATGATATTCAGATTTTTGATTTTAAAATTTCTTACGCTAATCAGGTTACATTTACATATTTACAAATGGAACTACATATAAGTACATAAGTAGCTAAGGGGGGGGGGGGGGGGGGGGGCTAAAAAGTTTCTTAATGGAATTCACAAAATAATAAACAGTTTCTACAGTTTGAGTTTCACGTACGTTTGATTCGTCATTCTGATAAGCTTCTTTTTTTTTTGGTCTTAAATAAACAGCAAAGTCTAGCAATCAGTGTAGTTCAAAAAAATACTCAACAATAAATAATGTTTTTTTCATAAACCGCATATTAACTTTTGCTTTAAAAATATGTTTAAAATTCTCATACAAACTAATAGTAATATTTTCAAACTAATCATTTCTAATACTCGTTTTATTCTTCTTAGGCTATCCTAAGTAGATGATTTCTGTATAAATCCATCCCAATATTTCTGCAATGATTTTAAGCAGAGATATACCTAGAATCACCATCATCCTTTCAATTCACTGGACCCTGAAGATAAGTGTAAATCTTGCTATAATTAAGGACTTAGTTCAATTTATCAAAACTCGCACTTTTAAAAGGAATCCAGGCGTTTTTATGCAAGATGCAGCTTTCTTATTACTGCGACTGATTCAGTCGGCATTCCTTCGCTTCCAAGAGCGATAAAATTAGTCATTGGTTATACAAAAACCAATTAATAAGGTTTTTTAGTAGTGTTGGAATAAAGTAAGTCTCAGAACTCCCAAAATCAATAAACGGTTGTATAATTAGTGACTGTGACACTCACAAATATTAGTCAAATTTTCAGGTATGTTTTCTCATGTTCCTGTTTTTGCAAATTCAGGTAGATTAACTGCATTTGCTTTCCTTCCATTTGCTTAATCTATGTGGTTTATGTGGTTCCAGATCTTTGATTTAAAATCAAAGTACATTGCAATGCGTGTTACACATAAGCAAAAAACTGCTTCAGCATTGAAAGTACTTAAAAACAGAGATGCAAGCCGGCTCTGAACCGAACCTAGTTAAACCGTATCCGAACCGCTAATTCCGATGGAAAGCCGAACCTCAAGCAAAACGGCTACGCTGGGTTTACTTTACCGACGAGTGCTAAGACTTAAAACGCTCACCTTCAGACAAAGATTCTTGGAAAGTTTTATAGTTTCCTTAAAAAGTTTTCTTTAAATTTTGGATTAAACTCTAGACTTTAATAGGTCTAATTGATCCTTAGATATAACGTGTAGATGTAGCTTCGAAGAATGACAAGCCTCCATTTTGATACATATACACCCGTACATCTCCTGCAATAGTTCACAGACCTCTTTAAATACTTTTCATCAGTCAACATTTCTGAGTATGATGATGGTCTACTATATTTAGAGACTGTAAGCAATTACACAAAGATTTTGAAGCTACTCAAATGATTTCTAGGAATAAATGTGAAATAAACTTTATAAATAAATAAAGCCAATCTCTCAATATGCCGTTACCCTCTTCAAGATTTTCGAAAGACAAATCGCTCAACCAACTAAAAAAAACTTAAGCCATAACATTGCATAACTGAAATTAGCTGAGCTGTTAGTTTGCTTTGTAAATATAATGATGGAAAATATTCATCACGTGCGAGAAATCGCATGTGAAACTACTTAAAATTAAATCTTGAATAAGAAAAAGTACATTTTTTTTGTAAAATTAAACTATTTTTGAAGGATATCAATGCAAAACATTCTAAAACTCATCACAATAAAATATTGACTCGTTGAAATGTGCATTTGAATTGTTGATCAATCTTAATGAATCTCCATCTCCGATTCTTCCGAGAGGTTGAGAGAAAGGAGAGACCAAGTGTTTTGAGTCTCCTTCTAATTAGAGCTGGGCAGTGCAGCTTCTTTAGAAGATGTTTTGAGAGACCCCCAGGCAAGCTGCATGTCTACCAATGAGGCAGTGACCCGTTGAGGCTGCGACTAGAAGTCAAAGGAGAATGGTACGTTTTAAGTTGAGTCACGTGACCCTAGCTGCTGAAAGAAGGTTATTCCATTGTTCAGTAGCTAGGCGCCAGGTTTCATTCATTGTGAACAGTTTGTATGAAGCCTAGGGCAGCCCTATCATGCTCTTCTCTGGGAGGAGCTGGATGGTAGTGCCCTGTGTAAATAGTTTGTCGGCTGACTCGATTCCCTCAGTGTTGCGGTGCCATAGAGCTAATTTTGACAATTTTTTAAATATTTTGTAGCTCGATTCGCCCATATGTGCAAAGAAATTCCCCTAAAATCTAAACTGTAGCACAAACTATTTCGGGACGTATGAGGACTCTATTTGTTAATCAAATTTCGGTTGTGGAAAGCAACCTTCATTTTCTCTACAACACCATTAAGTTCAAATTTTGTAGAGATATGAATTTGGAAAAGAAAACCTACTAGGTTAAGTCCCATATTCAGGGAAATAACGCTATGAAAACTGTCCCTCATCAGTGTGGAATTTGTGAGCTCACTTCGTTGTTAGCTCCGTTGTTAGCCTGACTTTCCGGAATTTTTTTTAAATTTAAACTGAATTGTCAAGAATTCCCAAAACTCACAACATTTACAATTTTGCATCTTATCGTAGATCTAGATCAGAATCGCTCTAGCTGTAAATATGCATTAGTTATATTTGAGCTTTGGTTATCATTAAGACGGTAGATCGAACGGTCTTTTAAATCGAGAAACTTGCAAAATTCACATATAATTTTTTTTGAAGACGTTATTAGGTGACTTCGGAAGACTGGTAAATAAGAGGTGTAGATCTCAAATTCTAAATAGTCACGAAATTTAAACAAATTTCCCATGAGCTCAGATTATCATGAAGACCCCTCGTGTTAAAATTCACACATTAAATATCTAGTTACAAGACCAAAAACTACAAAAAATAAAATCAAATGGGAAACTCATATGCAATATTACACAGAAGTACATTCAGCTTTACGGAATTGAGAACCACGCTGATTAAGTTTTATCAACTGTTTTTTTGGGCATTATTTTCCAAAGAAGAATCAAATCAGAATGACAAACCGGCAGTAAATAATCTATTAAAGTATTGGGACTCTTGCTAATATTTTCATTTGAAAGTCAACTATTTGGCCCTCGCTTTACAAGTCTGCTCAAAATCTATGATCCTAGAAAGTATTCCATACATCCTCAACAATCTCTAGCATCTCTAGAGACTTACTAACCTCTTCTATCGATCCACTTTCGTTACTATTAACATATATATATATATATATAATTATGTATGTATATATACTCATTTGTACACCTTATGGAGATCAGTTTTGGTCACTCTACTTGTTTGCTATAATATGCCATATAATTTACAGAGTTCAAATGTTTGACAACTACGGAATGCTAGCTAGGAATGGGGGCAGTATAGGTCGCTATATATAAATAGTGTATGGAATGCACATACATATGTAAATATATACGATAAATTGTGTGATAAATCTGAGAATGCAATGGAACAAAAGTGTGGGTTATCGCTAACTTAACATTCTCATATTCTCTGTTTATTCACGTTATGTTAGTTTTGGTTTTGATTCTGCATAAATTGCTCTTTAAGATCGAGGATTGGGCTGCGGCAGTCAATAGATTGTGTGGCATCCTCTGTTTTCCAAATGATATGAACAAAACGTTGGACACATTGATCCTGGGTCCACACATCTATTGGCTACTTACACTCGCGTGCTATAATACTAGAGTGACACAAACTCGCCACTGCCCTTGTCCTGTCCAGTCGATGAATCGGTCTGATCCTGTGCCTTCTCCCCGCTCGTCTGATCGGGCGATTCGTTAAACAGCGTCTCGTTCTCATAGCGGTCGTCGTCGTGCAGCGACAGAGTTGAATTACCCAAGCCCCCACTGGCCGTGATGCGTCGTCCCATGTTGTCATACATTGGATAGGCTGAGCTATCGCCGCCGGATTTGGAATTGCATAGCGGTCGCAGCGGGGTCACCTCGATGGGCGGTGTATTGCAGGCGGAGGGTGGTGGAGCATTGTTGATGCAGCTGGCGCAGCTGGCAGCAGAGACGGCAGGAATCGCCGTGGCATTTGGATGATGACACTGAACCACAGCGGTCACAGCGGGAGGTGGTGGGGGCGGTGGCAGTTCCATGGCATTGCTGTTTCCACAATGATAAGCGGTCTGATGACCCAGGGCATCGTAGGCGGATGTGTCCAGGTTATAGGTGACAATCTCATCATGCGGATAGAGACCAGCGGCCGCCACCTGATGCTGCGAAGGATCCTTTTTGAGAATGCCACGCCTGGCCGTGTGCCTGGGCAACGTGGCGAACTGGCCCTCGGGTACTGCGGATACTGCTGCACTCCCTGAGTCACTTCCTGCACCAGAGCAGTCCTGTAAGCGCTTGGGTATATTCAGCAAGTCCGGATACATATTCAAGTCCGCCCCATCGAGCATGTCCTGCGTCACGGACACGCGTATGAAGATGTTGCCGCCAAAGCCAGGATTCTGTACAATGTTCGAGCAGAACTCTGGCGGTGGTGGAAATACACCCACATTGAGGGGAAATTCTTCAGAGATTTGACTGGGATGCGGATGGGAATGGCCCGACATGGAGGTGGGCACACTAATCATGCCACAGGTGGGGTCCTTGACGGTCATCAGCTGCTGTCGCAGGTGGTGAGCCTGTGCCGCGGCTCCCTGTTGCTGCTGATGCTGCTGATGCTGCTGGTGTTGCTGGTGTTGCTGGTGCTGCTGGTGTTGCTGGTGTTGCTGCTGGTGTTGCTGGTGTTGCTGCTGCTGTTGCTGGTGGTGACTGGCTGGGCCCACCAGTATGCTGCCATGTCCCAAGCCCGAACGATGGTTCTCGACAGCATGAATCTCAATCTGATTGAAGCCCATCGCCGAGTCTGCCTTGTTAATGCTAATGGAGTTGGGATTGTTGTCGATGCCATAGCTATCGCCTCGATCGTTGGTCGTCGTGGTCACACTGGAGTCCAGCAGCTTCTTTTCTTGGTCGTTGAAGCTGACGCTCGACTTGACGCCAGCCTTGTTGGCATGCCGATGCTGGCGCGTGGTACGCTTACAGAGACACACCACAAAGGAGATGGCTATCAGTAGGAAGACAGTCCCGAAGATGCCCATGATGAGACCGAAGTACCAGAACGTCTCCGGGGTCTTTACCAGCACATGCTGCACTATCTCACTGAGGTAAATGCTGATGTTCTGGGTCATGGATCCAATGATGTTTGATCCTGTGCAGGCATAGGTGCCCGCATCCAAGCTGGTCACATTGAACACGGTCAGATTACTCCACAGCTTGTCCGAAGCTATGCTCTCCGAGTCAAAGAGCACATTGTCGTTGTCTAGGATCTTGCCATTGAGCTCCCAGGAGACCTCTGGCAAGGGATCTCCGTAAACCAGGCAGCTGAAGGTGGTGTTGCTGCCAATGTCAATGTTCTGTACTTCCTCATTGTTGAAGATCTCCACCCTGGGTGGGCAGCCAAAGAGCTCATCGTCCACATTGTCCCAGGTGCGATCCTTCTGCGCCGGTGGCCCCTTGCAAACCAGACTCACAGAGCTGAGCCGGCTACTCACATACCAGCTCCGGAACTTTCTCAGCTTGCAATTGCACTGCCAGGGATTCTCCTCCAGCGAGAGCGTCTTCAGGTTGCCCATGTGCTGGAACACATACTCGCTGAGGCTTTCAAGAAGATTGTTCTTCAGATTGAGAAATTCCAGCAAATTGAGATTGGCCAGCGACATGGGATCTATGTAGGAGATCAGGCAGTCGTGCATATCCAGGGTACGCAGATGGGGCAGAATGGGAAACTGATAGGCAGCCAGTCGCTTGAGGGGATTCCCATTCAGATATAGTATTCGAAGGCGATCATTGCCCATGAAAGTGTCCTTGTCAAGCATCTCCAGCTTATTATCAGACAGATCGATCTCCACTAGAATCTTTAGGTTCCGAAACGTCTCCTTATGTATGTACTGCACCTCTGACTTCTTTAGGTAAATGCGCTGCAGATTGAGCAGGCCCAAGGCCGAGAACTCCTCGCGGTTCAGATACGGTATGTGGTTGTCGTTGAGCACCAGAACTTGGAGTTCGGTGCTCAGGGTACTGGGTATGCTGCTTAGCTGCAGAGAGCTGCAGATAGCTGACTTTTTGCCATTGGTCCACTTGCAGGTACAGTTTGAGGCACAGCTCAGCGACCAGTCGTCGGCCCTGACCAGGCATAGGACCATCAGCAGCAGCAGCCAACCTGCAATGTCGGGAAGAACCACAAGAGAAAAGGGGAGAGACAGAGAGAGAATAACATGTGTTGATTAAAAGCCTCCTCGCCCCATTTCGAGCTCACCTGGCAGCCACATGATGCCTCCCCTCCATCGGGGCTCCATGCTGTGCATTTTGTCCTTCCAACTGCGTTTGCGTCCCCGCAACCCTGTCAATTGATGACCTTAAATAGCTTTAGCTGATTCGATTGCCATGTTTCACATCATGTTGCCGCCGCCAGCAAAAAGGTTTCCATTACTCCGCATTACTCAGCACTTTGGCTACTTTTGGCACAAAGGCAAACTCTATTTGCGCTCTTATTGATTTTGTTTTTGTTCTATCGGCGAAAAGTTATTCCGTTCCTCTCGTTCCACGGGCAGAACAGGATTCTTAAATGCTTTAATCGGAAAATCTGAAAATACCAGAGAATCGGTGTTAGTGGGCGTAGTCGTTTAATGAACAAAAGCCCTTGTTGCTCTATTTGTAATCTCTACTTACAGGCCTTGTCCGTTGAATGGCGAGTCTTGTGGACCAGGGGCGGCTTTAAAATCGCCATTCAACAACTACAATCGGTAATTTGCTGTACGTCCAATCCAATGGACAACACAACAATGCCTGCCGCCTGCTCCCCACTCCCCACAAGGAGCAGGTCCAGGCAAAGAAATCTTTTCAAAATCAGCATCAATAGCCCGTCGAATGCTTTTTGTTTGTGCTTTAGATTGATGCAAGAAAGAATGGAAATGAGCTGGCAAATACATATATGCATGAAGGAAAAATAAGGTTCGAGCAGAAGCGCACTGCATAACCGGAGAGAAGAGCTGAAGGAGAAACAGTTGCAGAAGGTACACTTAAAAATGTCTAGATATTGTGAGTATTTTGAACAAGGGTCATTCTCAATTAGACGGTATTAACATTCTCCTTACGTTCCCATTCCCCTTTTTGACATCTTAGCAGTAAATTATTTTTTATTTCTATATCAGCTAACTATTAGATTAATTCGTCAATTGATTCCGTTGGTTGTGACTTTTTTGAGGTACAAAATTTCAGTTCGATAGCCTTAAAACCAAATCAATTAAGGCCAAAATGCAATTCTTTTAAAAGCTCTCTGTCCAATTTCTGTACAATTTTTAATCAGATGCCAGTGGGAACAGCTCTGCTTGCATAACCGACCGCTGGTCAAGACTCAGTACTCGGTTGGTCGTTACGATTGTACAATAAAGTCCTTATTTTCTAACCTAGAAGGTGCAAAGCTAAAGCGGCGCAAAAGACAAACACAGAAGGGCTAGAGGGCTTTTGTTTCGTCGTTGAAGTACATTTTAGTGGCTGAAGCGAAACCAAGCTAATGATTATTATGGGCGGCCAAGTGGCGCAGCCGCTAAGAAAACAACAAAGATTAGGTTAATATACGCTAAGCTGGTGGGTTTCTATCTTCACCCCATCCCGAAACAGTAAACACTAAGACTAGTTAAGACAGTTTTCATAATAGATGTGGTATAAAAATAAAGGTAAAAGAAGTTGTGAAATCGGCGCTTAATGTGAAAGTTTGTATGTTTTAAATACCCTGTTTTCATTAAAAATGGGTAGAGGCGGATAATGAAGTTGTGCGAAAGTACTCAGAGGAAAAAACCGTGTGCAGAAAATAAGATTATTTTATCTCAAAACAAGAACAGAATGTGCTCTCAAATTGTTGTACAAAAGGCAAATGTCTCTGCTGACTTGGAGCTGAAATCGGCCCTAGACTTGGAATTGGAGCTGGAATTGGATCTGGACCGTGGTCTCTGGTTCTGGACTGGATCTCTGGACCCTGAACCCAAATTTTTTTTTAATTTAATATGTTCTCAAAAATTGAACATTTCAACTCACATGAAGATTTTGCGTTCTCAAAAAAATGTTCTTGAAGTGAGAAATCGATCTTGGAGTGATAAAATCCGTTAATGATTAGTTTTAGACACCAAATGTGCTCATATTGAGACGAATGTTCTCGGTTTTTTCCCTCTGTGTATGTAATTCATATTCAGCATAAATAGCCGAGCTGATGGTCCGTCTATCCGTCCGCCCATCAGACTGTACGGTCGCGTTGATCTCAGAGACTATAAGACACACAAATTTTGCATGAAGGTAGATGTACACCGTTTGTTTCAGATTCGGAAAATTCCCCTTCCTCCCCTTTTATTCGCAAAAACCCGTTAGATCCGCAAGCTTAAAATTAGAGCCTCGTTTAAAAAAAAAGCAAGGCCCAATATCTATCTATTCTGAAAAGTACAATCAGCTGATCGAATGAGCAAAACAATCCAGCTTGTAGGAGTTACCGAATCGGCAGTTAGAGCTAAAACCGCTAAGAGGACTAAATAATGTTCCCTACTTTAAGGATGCACTTTCGTAGCTTTTACAAAAACCGTTTATATAAAAACAAAAAAAATAAATTTAAATTTTTCAATTATTTAATTGTTAAGAAACATAAATTAAAACAAATGAACAGGGTATTTTGTAGTCGGGGCACTCGACTGCAGCGCTCTTACTTGTTTGTATTTGCCCCACACTGTTAAGCGAGGAATTATGAAAGCGCTTGTTGTTTAAATTATAATCCAGTAGTCGGTAAATAGAAATGTGAAGGTTCACAATATTGTGAAATTTTCCTACTTTCATAAGAGCTTCTCCCATGAGTTTAGATGGGTTAATGGGAAGTAAAGATGCAAATTGTAGTTTAGATTACCATGCAGATTTGATAAATGGAAAGTGTAGTTGGTTAAATGGAAGGTGTAGATCAAACGGTCTATCGACAGTAAACCAAGCAACCTTGGGAGCTGTTGTTGTTCATTCGAGGACTTCAAGGGCGCGCGCATACAAGCGGCTGAAAGATGAACTGATGGCAGATCTTAAGGCTGTTCTTGACAAATAATCCCTCCCTGAGAGTGCAACTGTGCACAACCAGCACTGAATTTGCCTTTAAACTTCAGCTGTAAGCTCAGCTTAGCGGAATCAATCAAGCATGTTTGTTTATTTCGGCTTGCTGACGCGCTAAGAAATCGGGCTCAGCCGACAGTTCATCTTTCAGCCGCATGTGTGCGCGCTTTAAGAGTGTATGTTCTTATGATAATAGTGTTAACGTTCGTTTATCAATTCAAAAACGTTTCTCAATTGAAATTTCGTTAATTGAAAATTAAATACAAAACGGTATAAGTTCTTCTATGATCGATATATGAGGACTATCACCAATTTTGAGTTTCTGTTGATGGTTCGTTTCGTGGACCTTTTTGGAAGGCTGTAAGCCGCTTTTGAATTGAGACTGGTTCGGCTAAGACCACAGGATCGTATCTCATTATGGATTATATTTTCAGCCTTTATTTGGTCAAATATTAAGTTTTGGTATGATATGGGCCAGAATGACATTCTTACTGTTCTCCTGTTTGATTTAAGGTAACCTGGAGTGCCGGAATGGTGACAAGAAATATTTGAAAAGCCGTATTTTGCAGGCAGAGTACACTCTTACGGGGATGCATTAGTATACATTTGTGACGCATTAAAGTTTAAACATATGATCCAGATAAGAAAAGCTCCCTTGAAGTAAAAATTTAAAAATTAATTCTCTAAA
Organism: Lordiphosa andalusiaca; assembly: GCA_035044965.1. NCBI lineage: Eukaryota > Metazoa > Arthropoda > Insecta > Diptera > Drosophilidae > Lordiphosa > Lordiphosa andalusiaca. Next base: position 33,938 of record JAWNNM010002546.1, read on the forward strand.
TAAACAACTCTAACCAACTGGTTATGTAGGCACCTCCCAGATGTTGTAAAATAACATTGAGCGTTTATTGGCTTTCGATTGCGTACGTTACATTTTGCTTCACCACTATTAAGCAAGATGAAACGGCCAGGGGTGGGTGTGTCCACCTCAAATTAACCACATCGGCAAACTTAACACACGGCCGCATTCGCTGACGCCTCCAATTACATTGTTTTAACAGTTTGGACAAAGGGCAGGCACTCGTTCCGCAAGTGGAGGAATTTAAGTATCCCTTTAAGTAATTTAACATTGCTTCACTTGAAAGCTGAATAAGTTTTTCAGCAAATACATTGCAAATGTGCCTACATTAAGAAGTTTTTCCTATTTAATTAAACAAATTCTAAAATAGCTATATAACAATATTTTCTTTTGTTGTCATCTTCCCTGAATTCCAACTTCTTTAACTGACTTGGGGGTAAAAACAGATGACTTCTATATTCAACGGTTCGGAAACATTTGAACAATTTTATATTTCACCTCACTTATGTACTTTGGTTATATGATCAACCGGTTTCGTCACCAGCTTCAAAGTAATTACACATTTTTTTCGAACGCCCCCAAACAAAGAAACCCCTGCTTCCCGCAAAGCCTCCTACTCCTAGCTCGTCTGCGACACACTCAAAGGCAGACAATGAAAATGTAAAAAGCTCAAAAGGTTCATTTGTCAATTTGCCATTTGAATTTGTATTTGGAAATTCACTTGGCCGCTTTTGCGCTTTGTCCTGTCCCCCACTACGACCTTAAAACCCAGCCCCAATCCTAAGCAGCCTGAATTTGGTCCCATCCTAGCTGGGGCTGGAACTGGTACTTTGGCAATGCGGATAATATTTCCTGTGCCAGTGCAGCAGTTGGCAGCACAGTTGCAATCGTCTCCATCTACGAGTCGACTGCCATTTCAACTGATTTGGCCCACTGGCTCTTCTTGCCCTGCGCCCGCCTCTGTTGCTTTACTACTATCGTCGACAGTTTTATTTTTGCTGCTTTATGAACACACTCACAGAGACTCAGAACCGCAGCGGCACTCACAGGTTCCTTGATATTCATAAATGTGGAACAGTGGGCCAAAAAAGCAAAGCTAATTTGATGGCCAATTGCCAAGAATGGGGGCAAAAAATACTGCTCGAGAGCAGGGCAGAATATTAAAAAAATATTATGGCCGCCAAATAGCAATGTGTGTGTGTGTGTGTGCCCATGTGTAGGGATTGCTGCAGCCGCAAGTCGTAAACAAAATCAATTAACTGATGTGCCACACACAAGTTTGAGAAGGCGATGCCCCAACTAGATACGAGTTATTGCATCCAACGGATACATGCGAATGGCAGTTGCAAAATTTCCTAATTGTAAATGCCAAAAAAAAATCCATCTGCAAGAACCACTGCCCCCAAAAATGGCCATTCAATTGACAGTCTAATAAACATTGCAATTGAAATTTAAAAATTGAGATATTGATTCTTTATTGGGATTATGTGAAAGAGGGTGCAATACATTTGATTTATTTGCTTGGATTAGTATCCATTTTAACAGTGTGTGACAATAATTTTAAAACTATACGAAATATGAATCAAACACACGTTGGTTAATACATCAACAGTTCTGCTTAAATACTTTGGAAGTATTCCTTGTTCCCCTTGACTTTCTTACTGATTCGGTCTATCTATTGACTTCCAGCCATAGTTCGCAGAATTATTGACTCATATAATTATTGTTCACTGCATGAGGCATGAGCTATATAATCTGTTTGATATAGTTCAGCTGCGATCAGCAATCAGATCAGTGTCGAACATAATAGATCAAACATTTCGGAGCCTAAAGGCCATATATTTCTGAACTTGTATTTCTGTAACCCTTCAACATTGATTTGTCCATAATTATTTAAAAGAAAGAAATGGACAATAATTTTAAGCTTTGAAACTGTTCTGGATTCAATGCCATCAGTAGATTATAATTAAATATTTTAAGGGATTATGCTTTAATCACTAATCCAAATCAATTGCTGCTAACACTTAAAGATTTATAATTTACTTCTCATATAACAGAATAAGTATTTCAAAATGGCTTCCTACTATTTCCACAAATAGCAGTTTTGACAATCCTACTTAGCAGGAGCTTTATTCACGAATCTGGAGAAATTGCTAATCCTGAAATAAAGACATATACGCGCAGTGTGAACAGAGCTGGGAATGCTGATTACAATTTTTCCCTTAATTCATTTCACACAGCTAAGCACTCAGGCACTAATCAATTATTTGATTTAAATTAGTTATCAAATAAGCTTCAATTACCATTTAATTCTGTTGAAATTTGTTTACATCTTAGCTCAACTATTTTTTCAAGACAATTGAGTTTGAATGGAATTTTCCATGAAAATTTAGAAATAGTTAAAAATTTAAGCTTTTAGTCAATTGTAAATGGGACTTAAATTCAGTCAAGTCCCAGCTGATTGTAATTTATTTATTTTCTTTAAATTCTAATCTTGCTTGGAATCTTTCCCTTCCATTAAATTTTCACCAGCCAATTTTAAGTTGGAAAATTCCCCTTCTATTTAATATTTAGCCAGCACTTTTCACAACATGTCAATATTTAGTTGGGATATTTCATTTCAATTAAATTTTCTTATGGAATTTGTTTTCATTTATATGTTTTTCAATTTTTGAAGATGAACCGGTTTTTGAAACAGGGGCTGGCTTGATGTATACTACTTGAAAATTGTGGATCTAACGGTTTTTTGGGCTTAGGATCTGAGGGTTTTTGTTTGTGGCTCTATTTGTTATGGTCTCTGAGATCGACACGTTCATACCTTACCATTGAAGAAGAATTAAATGGTCGTATGACCAGGGTTTTTATCAAGAACAAAATATTTGTCTTTGACGCTGTCGTTTGTCGCTATCGAAATCCATATTCCATATTTATTTTTCATGTTATAAGATCTTGCTTCATGAATTACAGTGGAATTGTGATACTGGAAGAAGGATGCATCTCCAACCCATAAAGTAAAGTAAAGTAAAGTAGAGATCAACATTATCGTCAACAACCGAGGGAATTGAGCCATGTCGGTCAGTCCTCATGAACCCACGGACCTTCTAGACATGTATAAAAATCCTTATTATTTATCGATCCTCAAAATTTAGGAATAAGCAGATGGACTATAGTCTATCAATAAGCAGCACCGTTTAAGCAACTGCAGTAACCGTGACTCGCAGTACTTCACTGAAAAGGTATCCTCTTAGCCTGGTAGCCTCTTAGAGTACGGAAAATGTTTGGGATGTTCCCAGAAATAACCACCGCAGAAGAGTAGAAACTGTACAGTAACGCATAAATTTATACTTTCATACTGCCTTGGTTATATCAAAAGTAGTTTTCTCAACGGTCATGCCACCTTTTTGCCAAATGTTGTGACTTCAAACCAAGTCTACTCCAACTATCTTAAATTTAACATTCTTATCAAGGGCAACACTAGCACCCATTTTTTTAGATTTTCGTATTTTTCAATGCCTTTTTTGGACCAAACACACATTGTATAAGAAGCGTGTAGTATGACCTTACATTTTTCCAAACATCAAATGTTCGCCCTAGTGTACACAGCTGCTTATGTTTTTTATAAAAGCTTAAAATGAAATATTAACTGGTGTGAAAAATCGCAATTGAAAATTTAATTTGATTAAAAAATCCCAATTAAATATTGACTGGATGTTTTAAGTCCCGATTGAGTATTGAATGGAAGGGAAATTCTCCAATTAAAAATTGGCTGGTGTTAAATAACCCGATTGAAAATGTAATTAAAGAGAAATATCCCAAGATAAATTTGAATTTAAGGAAAACTAGGTCAATAACTATCAGCTGGTTCTGGACTCGGATTAACGACGATTGATTAATAAAACTAATCAACTTTCCCAGCACTGACTACCGTATGAACAGATTTAGTGACGACATTGATCCGTTCCTTCGATAAAAAGAAGGCAGCAAAATGTTGGCCACTCTTAAAGCCATCTCCTTATCCTGTTTGTCTCCAGCTAATTGGCGATTTGTGTGGTCTAGCAAACGGTTTGTATCTGCTGGTAGAGTGCCAAGATCTCTATAGGTGCCGTACCTATGCAAATACCAAGAAGCACCAAACAAGATGTTGTTCTGCATAGTGCGACCGTTATAATGGAGGTTGTACAGGCATTGTCGGCCGGGTGTGGTGCAGCGGTTAGTGTATTTGCCTGCTTTGCTAAAATCGGCTTTCGATCCCACCCTGGGACATCTAATACATAAGTTTTTAAAGCTTTGAAGTTTGACAATAAAGCCATGCTCCTATTTTTTCGATTTGGACATGAAGCGCATAAATTTCAAATTCAAATTGGATAAGCAATATGTTTGTGACATAAAGTTCTATGGTAACTAGATAAAGTCCAATAAACATTTAGGAATTTGAGTCTCTTATTAATTGGTGACCATTTTCCTTTTGTAAAATATTACCAAATTTTTACTCTTCATCTACAGGGTTGCCCATATTCGACGGACCCATGTTTTTTTTAAAAAAATCAAAGAAAAAAATAAAAATTTGGCGGTTGGCAATCTTAATCATTTAATTTGTTCCAAGTAGATTTGTTTACATCAATTTTTCAATATGATATCTCTCAAATGGCCGCCTCTGGCGTTGATGGCGTATTGTGCCCTTTTTGCAGCATTTTACTTCGTTTTCGCCAACATTTCGGCCGGAATAGCGGCTATTTCTTCACGAATGTTGTCCTTGAGCTCTTCTACGGTCCTTGGCTTGTTAACGTAAACCTTTGACTTCAAATATCCCCACAAGAAGAAGTCAGGCGGCGTCAAATCGGGCGAACGCGGTGGCCAGTCCAAATCACCACTTTTCGACATCAAACGGCCCGGAAACAATTTCTTCAGAAAATCGATTGTTATGCGACTTGTGTGCGGTGGAGCGCCGTCTTGTTGAAACCAGAACCGCCTCATACGCTTTCGACGAATAATTGGCATCACAAAATTGGTCATCATGTCGCGATAACGCTCCTGGTTGATGGTAACAGCATGGCCATTTTCATTTTGGAAGAAAAACGGCCCAATGACCGTTTTCGCACTAACGCCGCACCAAACTGTGACTTTTTCGTCATGAAGAGGCACTTCTTGAATCTCCTGAGGATTTTCAGTGGCGTAAATACGGCAATTTTGCTTATTTAGTAGCCACAGATATAATTAAAGTTTTCTATATAAAGGTTTCTGGGCTTTATCCGGACCATTGGCGTACAGTCCGCTGCATCACAATCGGCCACGTTTACCAGATATTTTTGCATTAACTGTCAGGCATTAGATAGCATATTCTCTTTAAAAGTTTGCCCATTCTTTATCTTCGTCATTTTCTTTCACAAGCAGGAGGCAGCTATTTCGATTTGCAACTAGAAGGAAGTCCAATTTAAGCGACATCTTTAATTAGTCTATATCTAGTGGATTTTTATTAAGCTAGGCGGAAAGTCCGACTAACTGTGGGCCGTATCTCCGAATTCAATGTGGACATTAGTTTGAGTTTAATTTCGATGCTTACTTCAGTTAATTTTGAAATGGGCCTTTTGTCCGTGGCCATTGTGTCATGTCACCAAGGCGGACAATTTGTTGAAATTTAAGCGTTCACGTGCTAAAATTGCAAAAGAGAGGTGAAAGTGGGAGCACAGCTGTAAGTGTTTGTTTTACCAACTAGCCAAACAAGCTCTGTAGCAAAGCTGAAGTCGAATTGCTTGCCATGACGTGCGGATTGCGACTGAGTAGATTTCATTGTCTGACATGTAGTGGTGCATGGCTTAGGCATGCCTGGGGCTCTGGCTGGTAAAATCTGTCCTAGTAAATGGAAACAAGAAATGTGAAACATTTTCCCAAATTTGATCAGGATAAATACTCGTTCGTCCCAAGACATTAATTGGCACTCACTTTTATGCAAACTCGACACGACTCTGAATTAAAATCTGGAAATATTCAATCTTCTAATTATTGTGTGACTTCTTAAGCTTTCGTCTAAATGATAATTTATTCACTCAGCTGAGTCAAGATTTGTTGCCATTAAAATATTTATCAAGGAGTCTATGTGTTTGTGTATCTCTCTTTTGTCTTAGTGAAATAAAGTGCATTTATTCAGGATGACTTGAGAATGTATAAATAAGCTTTCCTAATTATTCTTAGTATTATTCCAGCCAACATAATGTCACAATGGGCTAATTAAACCCTCATACATACATACATAGATGTCTAGAATTTCCATGTAAAAGACAAATGAATGTACGTGAACATAGTTGGAATTAACGTTTGGTATTGTTTGCTTAATTAAGAGCCAACAACAATTGAGTTAATTTCAAAAAAACCAATTGATGAAAGAACAGATTTTTTGTTAAATGTTCATTCGTCCAAGATAATTGAACTTCAATAACAGCATTAATAAAGAATTATTGCACATAGTAATTTGGCATAGTAATTTCCAAATTAATGAAGCGAACATTCTTTTGCTTATGAATTGACTACCGTTTATCCGAACTTTATCAATATTTTAGCTGATCCATAAATACTCCAGGGATGCAAACCACACGAAAATAAGTACTGGTTCGGTTTAGTGCAGGGATGCAAACCACTCGAAAATAAAGACTAGTTCGGTTAAGTGGTTCACACAGTTTCTGAGCCGCCGGTTCGGTTCATTACATGGTTTTTGGAGCTAACTGAACCGCGGTTTCGGTTCGCTTCAGTGGTTCACAAAGGCACATAATGAAATATCATGATTGTTGTAGTAATGTGACTTGTCGAACACTTTTGAAATTTGATTCTTATAATCCATTTAAATATCTTTAAAATCGTTAGAAGAATGTCCAATTCTTATTATGTCGGATATTCAGGAGTCGTCTAGATGAATACTCTCGAAAATTTAGAATGTCTGCTAGAAAAGAATATGTACTATGCATCTAAATTATTCTATTTATCATATCTCTTAAGTTAGGCTCAGATCTGAATCATAGCTGAATCAGCTCTGAAATGAAGGGGCTGGCCTGAATTCATGACATCATTTTTATGAATTTTAGCTATGGATTTTACTCTGACATGCCCTACTACGTCATGACCTTAGTTGATTTTAGGCATGATTTCAGTTAGAGAACTGAACCGAACCGAACCGTTTTTATTTGTGGTTTTCGGTTCGGTTTAGAAATTCTGAAAGGAAGCCGGTTCGGTTTGCGGTTTGGTTCACCGGCTGGAATAAGCGGTTCAGTTCGGTTCAAAACCGGTTCGGTTTAGAACCGGTTTGCATCCCTGGTTTAGTGGTTCACACAGCTTCTGAGCCGCCGGTTCGGTTCATTACATGGTTTTTCGAGGTAACTGAATATTACGATTTCTGTAGTAATGTGACTGTTTGAACACTTTTGAAATTTAAATATTATATATCATTTAAATATCTTTAAAATTAAAATTAGAAGAAATTCGAATGTTTATTATGTCGGATTTCCAGGATTCGTCTATAAGTTCCTAGTGGAATGCCCTTCGAAAAGTGAGAATGTCGGCTAGAAAAAAATACGTACCACGCATTTTAATTACCCTATTTATCATATCCCTTAAGTTAGTCTCAGACCTGAATCATAGCTGAATCAGCCCTGAAATAAAAGGGCTGGACCTGAATCCATGACATGTACAACTTCGTCATGACCTTAGTTGATTTTAGGCATGATTTCAGTACTGAATTCATGGGTGAGCTTCATGGGAAGTACTAAAACATGCCTGAATCAGCCCTGAATAAGTCAGTACCGAAACGTAGAACTGCAGGGATTATATGAGAAAGTTCTCTCCTGTCTAAGATTGAATTAAGGTAAAGAAGTATGACAGAATTTATGACAGGTATATTAGAAGATCGGCGGGCAATTGAGAAGGCTTACAGTTTTACATATTGTAAAATTTTCGTCAAGTCATCCTTAAAAGTCATACCGATCCGGCAACGCTAAATACGACGAAATGTATAAAAATTATCTTCGGGAAACGATTCAGTGGAAGCCAAAACGAGCCAGTGGAAAGAGATTCCCGTTGCAACTCGTCAGAAACCCAAAACGCACCTTTTTTCTTTGTGGTTTTCGGTTCAGCAATTCTGAAAAGAAGGCGGTTCGGTTCGGTTCAGAACCGGTTTGCATCCCTGAAATACTCCCTTATCTAAATTCGCCCAGAAGGTCAAACCTTCTATCTGACAGATTTATAACGATATTCAAAAATGGTTGGGCGTGGCTAAATTTGAATGTAAGCTTAATCTACCTGCAGGTATAAAATGCAAATGTTCCATACATGTCGAAAACCTATCTATTACCCATTTTGAGATGCGTTTGCTCATACGGACGTACATGGCAATTTTGTCTCACAAAAACTACTTTTCTGATTGTATATTTCTATGACAGCTATACTATATAGATGTCCGATTACGACCAAACTTGGTGGAATCATGGGAAAGCATAGCAAACAAAGAAGTACAGAGTATGGAGGCGTTTGCTTTGAATACGAAAACTTTTTCTCACTAAAACTAGTTTTTCGACCGATCATTTCTATAGCAGCTATATGCTATTTTCATCCGATCCTGCCGGTTTCGATACTTGGGCAGCGTATTTGTACTACAAGACTTCGAGCAAAGTTTGGTCGTGATAGCTTTCTAACTGACTGAGGAGATGGCATGGAAACAGACGGACGGACAGACCGACATGGCTATATCGACTCATCTCGCCATGCTGATTAAGAATGTATATATACTTTGTGTTGTCGGAAATGCTTCTTCTCTGCGCTACAAACATCTGGACAATTTTAGCATACCCTCTGCAAGGGTATAGAAATGTGATTGCGCTAGACCTAGTCCTATATTGAACTTAAATCATTTTTTTCTGAGGATCGAAACAAAAGCTTTGGAATTAAAAGGAGGTCAATGGAACATGGATTGAGAAAATCCGGGATCGACCGAATTCTAACATCGTGTAGGATTGATTTCATCGCGGATATCTCGGATTTGTTTCTGTGTAACTGCATTTTGGCTGTATTAAGGTAAACAGAAAGCAAATGACACAGAGGGAAAAAACCTGTTCAGAACAAAAGTTGGCTTCAACTCGAAATAACAATTAGATATTCTCTATAATTTTTAAGAAAAATGTTTTAGATGTTCTTAAAATAATCAGAGAAAAGTATAAGCTGCCATTTAAATGTGAGTCTACAAACTTGTGCAATGGCTCACTGAGCTAACTAGTCGCCGTCGTTGAGGGCAAAATATCTGTGGATCGACTCCAGACAAGTCCAATAAACATTGTTCTTTCTTTCCAAAATGAACCAACGCTGGTGTGTTTAAAACGCTGTCGCTGAATTTGTCGAGCCGTCTCATAGTAACCGACTAACAGGACCGCTTATATAAACAAAACGAGTCCTCGAAAGTCTCTTGTTATTGTAGCTGGGTAGCTGGTTTTTCCAAACTTTCGAGTGTGTTCGGCTCCCAGGGGCTATTTTTAAAAAATACTAATATAACTTCTTACACTTCTTAATAACTGTTTCTGCTTCTTTCCTCTTAAAAGCAAATATGCTTAACACTTTATCAAGTTTCAAGATTTGCCAAAAAACTAAATATATCTAGCTGTACCCTCACTTTGCAACATGAAAACATTTAGCCAAATTATAAGTTTTTATACGCGATGTCACGCTCAAATGTTTAATGATCTTTGCCAAAAACTTAAACTTATTCCTGTGTCCAAACAAATCTACATTCTTGGTTTTTGCATTATTCCGTTTGGCAATTCGAATTCATTTCCAATTTGTAGCTTTGGCCTAGCTCGCTCCACCACGCCCCGCTCATTTGGAAACTTCATCAAATGTAATTGTCGGAAAACAACAAAAGACAAAGTCCTTGTCCAAGGCTAACAATTGGAGGCCATGCTCCACGCTGCATTACCAAATTAAAAACAAAAACTAAACTAAACTTTTTCGGCTGAACTTTTTTGTCTTCCCGCCCAGCCATGGTGCGTATGCAAATGGTTTTTTTGCCGCCTGGCTGGGCTCCCAGCTGCGCCCTTGGCCGGCCCCGCCCCCAACAAACGTTTTTCGCCTTGTTGTTGCATAGGAACGTGCGAATGTGCGTGCAAATGCAAATGGCGATAGAAAACTTTTTAAATTGAGCAAACATTAACAACAAGGCAGTGGGTGGAATGGTCGGAGCAGGTTGCTCCTATCGCCTGTCATCGTCTTGCCTATTTGTTTGCTTGTTAGGGCTCGCCAATCTTTCAAGGACAACAAGCGAAGTGTAAACTGCACGACTTGTGCAGCAAATCCGCATATAATCGGAACACGTCACAGAAAAATAAAATTAATGACACTTGGCCCCGCTTCGGGCCTAGATTAGAAGACGCTGCCGTTGGCCGTGTTGAGTTTTATTGCTCTGCGGAAATGGTTTCATAAATACACAAAACTTCGCACAGAGTAGGAGACAGAGACGAAGGCAATGCAATTATCTGCAAGCAAAGTGCAGGGCACATTGTACGTGAGCAACGAACGGCATATTCGTCTGTGGAACAGAGTCAAGGAATGGGTAGCGGGCGGGGAGCAAGGACAGACAGACGCTTAATGTTGACGACTGAGTGGTTGGAGCTGCTACATTTATTGTTGGCATACCCTTACTTAAGGCAATGATTACATTTTAAGTGCTGCAGGGGACAAAAAAACAACATTTATTTAAAATGAACAAATGCATAACAAGGATGTTCGAGTTTAATCAATAGACTTTTCCTTATATTTAATGAACACCAAACCAAAGTGTCTAGATCGAAATTAAAACTTTTATTCAATTAAGTAAAAAAATGTCAGTATTGATTTTGTTGATTTTCAAGATAAAATGCTTACTATGAATTATACACTATCAACACTCAGACGTAATAACCTCCAAATCATGATGTAAATATATCACAAATACTAAGACAACTGCCGTTTTTAGAGGACCTTGACGATCCTCATCGTTAAGAGAAGTTCAGCTATTCCTCATATTAATGCAAGTTGAAAATTGAATAGTCCATTGTACGAATATAATTATGCACTTAAGTCTATATTGAAAATGTTGTAAGGTGAAATTTAAAACTTTCCAATAAACTTACTGTAATTTAACTTAACTTGCGTAGAAACAAGTTTTGGCTTGAATAGGTTAACTAATGTGGCTGCAGGACCTTTTAGTGCTGGGGACATGAGACAATTGATTGAATCCTAATATAATAACTATTATAAGAGCACTTTTCAGAAGCGTTCGTAATAACAGCTGAAGTTTAAAAATGGCCCATACTACAGTCATGCTTTGTAGATTCGGAAGGAGTCTTAAAAATATGTATATGTAGTAAAATTAAGAGCTCATTGTCTATTAAGAATTTTAGTCAATTTTAAGATTTGTTTGAGCTTGTGGAAAAGTGATTTTGAAACGCACATTTTTCATATTTAAACCAAGGAATCAAACAAAAACTTTGGGTTTTTCGTGATTTTTGTTCAACTACACATTCAAAGTGGACAAATAAGATAAAATGTTACAAAATAAATTGGTTTTATTGATGTTGACGACGACGAGGACGAGCCGAAAGCCAAGCGCGACGAGCTAGACTTAACTCGCCCCCCAAGAGGGAATGTTCGCCAAGCTAAATGGTGAGCTCAGAAGCATCCCAGCCAAATTTAAAATCTTTTTACAAATTAGCGCCAAAACATTTGAGGTGCTGGTGTTGGGCCCCTAATAAAAATAAAAAAAAAACCAAATTGGGTGTGTCATTTGAATTCAGAATGTCTGGAGCAAGCATATGGGCATTTCCGAAAAAAGGTCTACGCGAAGTCAATTTGTAATGTTGGGTCATAGCTATCGAACAAATATTGAATATATACGCCACATATGTACCTTAAAGAATATGTTAAGAAAATTCTTTTATGACCTCCCAAAGTGCCATTATCAGCACAAATATACGCCTACTTTGAAAAAATATTTTGTTTTTCACGATAAAATCGATTTTCAAATGGCCATAACATAGCTTTACTCTAACAAAAAGGGTTCCCTATACCCTATACCAACTTTTTCCTTGACCAATTTTGTACACTCTTATATTAAAATACATTAAAAAAAACTCTTTGGGTTTGTATTTTATTTGAATGTTTAAATTCTGTAACGTACGAACGAAATATAGCAGTTGTATATTTTGTCGCTAATAGTCAGGGATTGGTCCACCGCATGAAAAAAAACGGAAAAAATTAAGACTAAACCAAACAATTTAGAAATAAATTAAAAAATAACGAGACTTTCTGCCAGATTGTGAAAATACAGGGAAGCACTTAAAAAAAAGGCTAGTGCATAATACATTGCTAACAAAAAGATTAAAAGAAAATTGCAAGAGACGAGTCAACAATCATCGGCAAGGAAAGGCAAAGGTAAAGGCATGCAAGCTCGCTGATAAGTCCCTACAGGTGCTAGCAGACACTATGCAAAGCAGTGGTAAAAGTAGAGAAAGCGATGCCGAAAGACTCCGAATGAAAAATTGACGTTGTGAATGCATTAACCAAATCGCAGCTTCCTAGCCACAGGTGTGAGCCCCTGCCTTTCATTATTACTGTAAGAATAATGAATTAAACGTCGTCAGCGAAGGGAGAGGGCGAATAAATTTACCAGTGTGGTCAATTATGAAAACGAGGCTTCTCACCCTCTCATTTTTCTACCGGATTTATAGTAGTAGCAAAAATTGTAACGTAACGTACGACAAAATGATGCAATACTAAATTGTGCTCACAAAGAAGGTTATAGAATTGTTGAATAATTTTTCTATTTTTTATGGCTTAACCATTTTCTTGATTATACTGCAAAAATCGCTAAAAATAACGAATATGTATGTGATTTCAAACTTCCAATTTGTGTAACGCAAGAACGGCACCCAAATCGACCATTATTTCTTTGTTAAAGCAGACTGAACAACATTTTTATACCCATGCAAAGAATATTATAATATTGCCCTGAAGTTTGCAACGCAAAGAAATATGCATTCCGACCCCATAAAATATAATATATATATTCTTAATCAGGGTGTCGAGCTGAGTCGATTGAGCTTTGTCCGTTCGCCTGTCTGTATGGCTAACAATCGGTCGGAAAAGTAGTTTTAGTGAGAAAAACTTTATTCTTTTCAATGGAAACTTCTCCAAACTTTATAATCGTTGGGTTTCTATGTTTTTCTATAATTCTTCCAAGTTTTATTAAAATCGGACAACTATATGGTATAACTGCCATACAAAAGATAGGTCTGAACAACAGTCTTAGTTAGAAAAACTTTTTTGTTTTTAATGGTAGCATCCTGCAAAATTGCAGTATTTGTTTGTTTCACAGGCTTACACATGATTTTTGGCCAAATCGGATGACTATATCATACACGAACGATCGGTCGGAAAATGGGAAATGAAATTATTTAAGCGAGCACTTGCAAGTGAATAAAAACTTCGGCACAGACGAAGTTAGCTTAGTTTTCTCGATTTTTCATCTTGTAAAAGTACTCTCCGATAGCTATATACCGCTATGATTAAATAAATGATTTCTCGCATTACTCGCCAGATATGAGCAAAAATATGCGAACGAATGTAACCACAATAAAAATACCCAAAACAAGCGATGCAATTTACAAAGTGCTACAAGACGAATACCTTTAGGTAAGTATTTGCAGGGGTCACAATGAATTCCTTTTTAGGCAGTTCCAGTGAACCAAACATTCTCGGACAGCGGAATCTATTGCGCCCAAAGCACTAAAGCTCTGTTCTCTTTTTTTATGTTTGAAAACTAATTTAAGCTAGGTGAACTGAAGTAACTCATTAATACATTCATGCATCATGTGTAATTAAACTGAAAGAATCATTCTACATTTTCTTATTATTCAAACATAACAAATGATAAGCTATTTACATTGAAAACCTGACATGTGTCGAACTGTGTAAGCGCAGCCTAAGTTTACGTTTCAATAGGTTAGAAATGTGAAGAATCCTCGTTCAACTTACGTTTATGCTGTGACTGTGACAAGCCGCCAGTAAATTGGAAAATACTAGAAATTTATGCGTAACTCATTGTTAAGTCTGGTCACACTTTCTGGACTTTCTTCCACGCTGACGAATTTACACTGCGCGTCATCAGTTTAGCCCACCCCTTGTGTGAGTCGTTTTTGCGAGTCAATTGCACTTGTCTCTCTGTCTCCTTGTGTACGGCGGCGTCAAGAAGCAAGAAAATGTCCAATGCGACTGCGTGGAGCCATTTGTCGCAAAATAACTCTAGGAGCAGTGGGAGCAAGGGCATACCCAACGCTATACTAAAAGGATCCAAGGCAGGTGGGGTCGGTGGATCATCGCTGAAGATGTCGTGCTCTGATTTTATGGAAAAATGGCGAGTCTGCTGCAAAACAAAAGATTCGGTTTTCATCCGGTTTCTGTTCTCAAAAATAATCAGGGATGCAAACCACTCAAAAATAAGAACGGGTTCGGTTCAGTGGTTCAGACTATTTCCGAACCGCTGGTTCGGTTCTTTACATGCTTTTTGGAGCGATTCAAATTCCCAAATTTATAAGTATCATTCGCTAGAGGAAAGGGATTTACATTACAAAACTCAGAGAACTGAACCGAACCGAACCTGTTCTAATAGCAGTTAAAGCATTTCTGAAAGGAAACCGGTTCGGTTTGTGGATCGGATAAGCGATTCGGTTGGGCTGAAAACAGATTCGGTTTAGAACCGGTTTGCATTCCTGCTATCTGTTTCGGTACATGATTTAAAACGTTTTATTTCTGTTTATCTCTAAAATGAAGTTCTTATTTGAATCCAAAATCCAGGGCTTAACATCTAAGATTGGCCCATTTCATCAAAATATTGCTTTACAACCGCCTTGGGGTAGATAGATACCTACCTGAAATACACCGAAACTATGAACGTTTTACCCTCTGTGAGCTAACCACATGCCAAATGATTCATCAATGCTGCCTAACGATGTGGCCACTATTTTAAATTACACCGGTTAAGTATGCTATTAATGAAAAATGATTCCCGCCGAGTAATGCGTGCAATGTGAAAGGGTATAGAATTTTTGATACTGGCGGCTATGGCAATTCTGCGTTATTGTTGTTTGCTTGCCACTGTTGTTCTGTCTGTTGTTGGCTGTCAGAGCTTACAATTGTTTGCCATAGTTGTTGTTTTCGTCGTCATCGTCGTCCTGGTGCTGGCTCTAGTGGTTTTGCTGCAATTCCGTTTGGGCCAGCAGCTGTACCTATATCTGTACGCAGTTGCTGCTGTGGCAGCTGCGCATGCCGGTCTGCACTTGGCAGCTTTACAACTCCGAGACCATTTTAGATGACGCTGCCGTCGCACAGCGGGCAGAGTCGAGTTCAGCAGACATCAGCGTCGCCGACAGCAACGGCGACGCCAGCGACATGACCTCAGCACACAATTTTGGGGGATTGGGTGCGTATGTACGGCACTATGAGCCATCAGTATATTTGTGTAGAACCGCAAAAATTTACACAAAGAAGAAGCAGGATGACGAGCTGCAAGCCGTGTGTATACATGGCGGCTGTTTGTGCAGGTCCAAGACCAAGCCCAGGACAGACAATTATAATACAAACAAAGATGCAACAGAATGCCGCCAGCCGCAGGAAGTGTGATATACACCAGCAGAAGAAGAAGTAGACGAAGAAGAATAAGATGGGACAGGCTGGAGCGTTGTGTCCTGGTAGATAAGCAAAGGAAGAGGTTGGCGATCTATTACGACCGCATAACATATAGTGCGGATACATCCTGCAGCATCCATTGACTGAAGTGTGTTAAGCAAACAGCAGCGCCAGCCCCAGCCCCAGAGGCAACAACAATGCCCAGGCAACTTCTAACCAAAAAGGATGTTGACTTGCCTTTGCTGAGGAACTGCAGTTATTCCGTTCGTACACTCATATATTCATTTACTTGACGCCGCCAGATGCTGCCTTGTCTGCCCTTTGTATATGCTGGCCCCCAACGAAATTAGTCCTTCTCCCAGGATTCGTTCTCGCCTAACCCCAACCACAGCGGAGTGCGGTGCTGCAGCCAGCCAGCCTCTGAATGCGGCCAAAGCAATGCGGAAGAATATTAAGCGGTTTTTAAGCGCTTGCATATTAAAAAGGAAGGAAAACAGAACATAAGGCTCCCCCACACCCCGGCGCTGCTCGGATCATTTGGCGATGTGCAAATTACCTACAAAATGCCCGAGAAGGTGAAGATGATAGCAATCGAGGCGAGAACTCAACGATTGTGTGAAAACTTTCCCGAAACAATTTTATTTAACTTTTTATTTCGCTTTTATGCCGCCTTGGCTCTGTGGAGTAAATCCCTAATGTGTCCGCTGGGTGCTGAGAAATGGGTTTGAGTGTGGAACATCAACATTTGCTCCTGTAACCCCTTACCTTTTTTATCGCGCGTGTGTGTGTGTGTGTGCGGTCTGTCATTAACTCACATTAGCCACACCCACAACGGTGGCGGGGCGGTTTGCCCAGTTTTAATGAGTCGCAAAATGGTTTTATGTGTCAAACGTTTTGAAAATCTATTCGTCGATTGTAAGCAGAGACAAAGTGGGATGCAATGGGTTCATTTAATACGAAATTAATTAATTTGAATGGAACAATATCACATTTGACAAAAATTAAAGTAATGTAAAGTTTCATTTCAGCATGGACCACCAATATTTTCTAAGTTTTTGAGAAAATTTCGAACTATTCAATTAAGGGCCGGCTTGAAAAGCAATGACCAAATATGACATAATAAAAAATGTTGGCACAATTTAAGCTTGAAAAGGTAATTAGAAAGTTTTCTACTGCTTTAGGATGACAGAAAAACCATGCTAGCTTAGGGGAATCTACACAGAGCAAATAAAATTTTAATATTTGCATATTTGCATAAATACAATTTCGACCCAGGTTTTTTTTATCAAAAATACTTTTGTTTTCTTTTTAAAGCGAATATGTGCCATATACAAATGCTGCTTACTTTCTGTATAGCGTTAAATGTTGCTTTTAGAGTTTCTTTAAGTACGAGCGTTTTTAGCAATCTGTTTTTCAGGGTAACATTTTCCAAAAAGAGTATTTCGTGCTCAAAGCCACATTTGCTAAACTGATAAAATCAATCAATTTTCCCAACAAACTAATTGATGCCACAAAGCAAGGATGACCGTAAGCTATACCCATCGGCCGCGTTTGTTGGTCCCTTGCGCATTGGCCCACTAATGCTCAGCTCTCTTTCTCTCTATGCCTTTTGCAGAATTTAACTCAACTACAAACTTTCAACTATTATGTACTGTTTGTATTTGTAACATTTGTTGTTGTGCGTTGAATGATTGCGTTTGCATCAGAAAGCCATAAGCTCACTAACGCAGCAAAAAGCAATAACCGGGATTCTCTTTCGTTTTGTTGTGGTTGTTGTTGATTCTAAATTTATATTTTCTGCACCAACGCTATACAGCTGCTACTGCAGCATCAAAATTAAATACAGACGAGATTGGCCGCCTTTCAGAAGTGAAAGTGCTCCTGGGAACGTCTAGTATAAAGAGTATTCTATACATCTACCTACATTTAGAAATCTGTGCATCTATATCTTATCTCTTATAGTCTTTGACGATAATCAAAATCATATGTCCATAATAATGTCGAAAGTACTTCCGTTTCCCAGCTATATTCATATGCACAACTTCAGAATTGCCTTTTAAAGATTTTGAATAAAAACAGTTGGAACCAACAGTTGTATTAATTTAATGAACAGTTGACTAAAAGTATATAATTTGCAGTATATTTTTCACTGTTATCAAAATGAACAGAGAATCAGAGCAACAATCGCATATAGTGTACTTATAACGTGTTTGAAATCACAGCTGGCAAACCTCTGTGACCACTAATTAGTGTGATTATGGTCACAGTTGAAGATCAAGTAACAGAATCAGGCCTATAACAAAATCGAGAATAACGAGCATCTGATAAATATTCGCAAGCGAGCTTAGAAAATATCCTTAGATGAAGATTAATATATTCCATTGAAATAATCAAAGATATTTCAAAACTGGAAGTTCAGAAAAATAATTAAGCAAACTTGACACATGTTTCTTATGTAGTACAAACGGTGTCAATAGTACAGTAAATAAGGAAATACTTGATTCGATTAAGAAATACTTATATCGGGGGGCATCGCAGAATTTCTAGAGATTTTCGTATAAACGTTTGGACTTTTAACTCAGCTACGCATTAAATCTACTTCGCTTTGAAAAGTCGGGTTAAAGACTCTCAAATTTCGTAATTTAATCTAGTAGTTTAGGATTTTATAGTCACTTCACACAAAAAAAAAGCAGGTGGTTTTATTCGAAATGAATCTCTTTGTACGAAAATCTAAAGAGATTTCTAGGACTCCCCCGATCAAGTAAGATTTTTATAAACATATTTCCAGGAATCCTTTTTCGGGATTAACTAAAATATTTTAAGCTATTTCAGAAGCGCACTTTAGAGTATTCAACCTAATCATTGGAAAAAATATACTGAATCCATATTCAATTGGTTCTTGATATGACAGAGACCCTTATGTAAACAAAACCCAAAAGATCTAAAGACGAAGTGGGTATAACTTTAGGTTAGAAAGCTATCACTCAAACACCAAAGTGTTGGGAATATTTTAGTACACAATCTAAGACCATTTGAAAATGTGATTGATTCAGGAACATGTATTCTCATTTCAATAATATTAACGATCGTTTTCTTAGTTAGATTGTTTTGTTCTTACTAAAGAACAAAACATTCCTGAAATCTTAGGTATAAATTGTAGCCAATCAATCCAGAACTCTGACAGCCTTTTACAATACTTTCAGCGACCTATCGTTTGCTATATCATTAACAATCTGAATGCAAGTGACGAATTTTCCGCCTCGATCACACTTGATTTCAATAGTATTATGCGAGAACCTCCCATTAGCGACATCATTTCAAAGGATTTGGCCTTCTTGCAGGCACTTGAATATAAAATACGAGGTTTGCTTTTCATTTTGCAACACGACTCATCTCTTATTTCTCTTTTTAAAATTTTGAAAGCCCCAATTTGAGTTTTATTTCATCACAACTGCTGTCAGATTAAAGTGATTTCAAATTAAAACCTCGCATTCACAATAAAAATTAAATTTTTTTTTTAGTTTGATTACAAAATTGGAAGACTAAGAAGTAAAAAACACAATAAGAAACAGCAAGAACCTAAAATGATCAAAGAAACTCATTGTCTATTAACTACTTAAGTTTAATGAATGACTTAGCAACAATAAGTTCGCTTGATATTCCATTGAAAAGCAATTTGTTATACCACAAAAGATATATATTTTTATCTCCAAAAACCCTTCTTCTTGCCCAGAATAATCGCTATCTTTTCCCGAAGATGCGACTTACTCTTATCCCCTTTATCGGTATACCGATTTATTGATCCATCCTCATGTTTCAATGTATTTGCCTATCCCCATTTCCCTACTCACCAATTTGCTTGTGTAACATTTCATGCTTGGTCACTTCTTGCTTCATTCATCCATCGAATTTTAAATATTACAATTCCATCCCACCGAGTTGAGTTGAATTGCCAATCCAAATTAAGATTTCTTTGAAAATATGTATGAGAAGAACATTTTAATTGCCAGCTGTGCTTCTCAGTGATTCCTCTTTCGGCTCTTTTAAGCTTCGACAACTTGAGTTAATTACTTACAAGAAAACTGAGAAACTAACTAACCCAATTAGTGAAAATTCCGATGGGAAACAAGCAGCAACAGCAGCGGCGGCAGTGATAAACACGAAGTTTGAGCTTTGATGCAAACAGCAGGCACATCGAAAGTTGGCAAAGAAGCCAAAGTGAATGGTCAGCCCCCAAACTGAATTTTACCTTTTCCATTTGCTGAAATTCATTTAGAATTCAGTTTTTGGCTTTACAAGCCTTCGTTGCTGAAAGCCTTCATAGGTTGCTACCAAAGTGAAACGAAAAAGGGCCAAAAGACAATGCACATTTCCAGCCCCTGTCTCCGGTTTGGGTGCTACGAGCAGGGAGCAGTGTGTCTTTCATAAAGGAGCAGCACAGCGGATGTCGCAGCCTTTATAATACCCGGAACGGCCACAGTTACTTCATCTCTCTCTCATCTGACAATTAGTGCTGAGCTACATCCACATCACAAATTGAATGGCCGGAAAGATTTTCAACCAAAGGAAGGTGCAGCTTGTGCGAAAGGGAACGAGTTCGTAAGTCGCCTAGACGTTGGGCTTATAAATACGCAATCTCAACCAAATCTAGTTTCAGTAGGAAAAGGCGACCAAGACGCAACCTGTGCATTTTTCATAGCACGCTTTTATGGGCCTGCAAAATAAATTAGCCAAAGCTGTAAATATGATGAACTGTTGCCGTGGTTGTCAACGTCCTGGACCCAGTTTCGCTTGAGCGACAAACTTGCAAAGTTTTCTAGTCGCCAGCGGCGCACATTTTCATCGGCTGAAGCTGAAAAGCTGAAGAACAAGGCGCTGCGCTGGGCTGGGCTGGGCTGGCTGCCGGCAACACTTGGCCTTCCCCTATGTCCATTCAGCAGCGGCAGCAGCAGCAGCAGCCGCTTTAGTTTAGTTTGATTCAGTTAGTAGTTTTAAGAGTTAAGTAGTTTTGAAAAGTTTTATGAATTATTAAGAGGATTTTCGAGTTTTACGCTAGCCTTTCATTTTCGCTTTCAGTTTCCTGCCTGTACCCGCTCCCAAGGGTCCTTCACTATCCCCGCATCACCATCGCCGTTCTGTTCTGTCAGCTTTTTGTGCGCTCGTCAGCAGTTTCCGTTGGCCATCGTTGTCGACGCCTGAAAAGCTGTCGAAATATTTTGCAGCTTTTTTAATTTTTTATGTCGAATTTCCACGCAGTGGTTGCTCTGGCCGTTGTTGTTGTCGCTGCTGATGATGATGTTGCCGGGACAAACACTAACTTGCCGCGCCCAGTGGGAGGCCAACCCTCAGCCCTTTTGAATGTGGCACATTCATTTGGGGCAAAAAATTAAATACATTTTATTGTCAATAAAATTATAAATGCAAATTATAATTTTCTACTACCCTTGGCCGCTGGGCGCCCAGCAATTAGCCGACTGAGCGCATCTACCCCCTGCCACCCCCACATGCTGTGTTTTGTTGATGCGAGATAATGTGTCCGAAGCTCCAAACCAAAACTCTGTGCCAGGCACTGATTGTGACGTCAATGGCAAATTAAAACTTCAACATGTCGCACACCGAGCTGCGAGCGGTGCTCTTTACTGCGGCCGGCAGGACGGGGTTGCTGAAGTTGGCTGTTAATTCACTTTGCAAATTGTGCTTTTGGCTGCCACACTAATTCTGTCTAGGTCCGAGCGCGCAAAGCAAACTTTGTTGATTTGCTAAGTGAAACTTCGATTACGCGCCGCACACACGACTCTTAGCGGATCCATTTTGGTCATTCCTTTTTGCCAATTTTTTGCGGTTCATGGCTTTTAAGCCCGAGGCACTGGCAAAGGTAGTTATAGGCACTGCACGCCCGGGGCTGAATACCGGAGCTAAGAGTATAAACTTTTTGCCCACGCGAAATTTGTTATGCTCTATTTCTTTGGAAAGCAATTACCGACCCACATATCCAGACAAATAAACAACAAAAAAAGCGACAGGCAAACATACGCCTATGCGAGAGAGCGGCGATTGCATGGGGGAGCAGGTACTTTCATAGACGTGCATAAATGGGTTTATGCACACACACACACACACACACCGACGTGGAATGGAAATGGAATGAGTGTGGAAAGTGAATGTGCCTCCAAATGAATCGCACTTATCACGTAGTAGTTGCGATGTACAGTAATACCTAGCAGGAGGCGAAGATTTATTGACTAATTTTTAATCATTGCTCCAATATGGCAACAATATATTTACTCTCACCAAATAACAGAATTCTGACATAGACAAGGATTGGATACTTTTAGTATGAATAGGTCCGATTAATAATTTTCAACAAAAATTTTGGCGCAGATTTGGTTAGACTGATTTAAAATCCAAGTAAAAACGACGAGGAATGTCAAAGCCAAAAAGCATTTATCGCCTTAAATCAATTGTGGCAAGTTGTACGTTTTTGCGGCCTTTATTCGCCAAAGATTGTTCATCTTGAAAGACGTCCAAAAACGGAGTCAGTGCCGGATACAACAGTTTCTGTGCATATATTTATATTACCAAATAGCTATTTAAGTTAGGGTCAAATTCACATCTTCTTTATAAACTCACATTTGTCAAAGTAAATTGATAGTTCATGTGAAACATAGCAGCTATCTGGAAGACATGAAATCGACTCTTAATTTAAAATTCAATTACAAGAAGAGAATCCAATATTAACGCTGTCCAAAAATCAGCGATCTACAATTCAAAATCGTTGGTTTAGAACTTTTTGATTGGTATTATACTTTTTGATAGTCAAAAATGTGTGGAGGATTGTGAAAACTTGGTATGTAATGACATCAGTTTGTTTCCGACTAGACGAAGCTGTTGAAGACTTCTAAAAGCATTTTAAAGAAAGAAAGCGAGAACCAAAAGCGAGGCTTTACAGCCTTCATAAACTTGCAGAAGGATCGACTCTAAGTTAGTCTGTTTGTCAATCTTCAGGATTGGATCGCGAACCGGTAACCCAAGGTTTTAGTTCAAACCAGCAACAAATGGCACGACAGAAAAAGATTTCGTCTCTGTGAAGCAAATGACTATTTTAGGACTTTGAACATTCTTGTTAAATCTCGCGGCACAAAAAAAATTGGAGGATCTCTAAAAAATTGGACAAGAAGTAATTTTTTTCAAAGAATAAAAATTATATGTGTATTTGGGGCTCGGTGTCTCGGGTAAAAAACTCTCAGCCCAATGTTAGAAATAGATAAAAAAAAAATATATATATTTTTCAAATAGTCTGGATGATTTTTAGTTCCAAGTTTAACTTAAAATTGTTATTTTATCTCAAAACAAAAAAATTGATTTTAAAATAAGAAATTTGGTCAAGGCCGACTATAACATTCTCTGTACCTCCCAAAGTTTGTAAGTGCTGCCCATCGTTGCTTCAGCCGGTGCTGCCCATTACTCGACAATGGCTCATTCGATCTTCACCACTTTATCGGCATATCGATAAATAATTCTAATAGCTGAATATGTCAAGCAGGTAAAAATTGTGATAGATTTGACTTTTTTTTCATTTTGCAGGGCATCGCATAAATTGAAAATGAACTTGACCTGGGTACAGGTATAAGAAGTATTTGTCATATACATGGCGAGTCTCTATATCTTAAAATCTCTGAGATCAGTGCGTTCATACGGATAGACGGACAGACTGGAAAACAGACAGGCGGACATATCTATATCTACTCTGCTGTTGATGCTGATCAAGAATATCTATACTGTAAGATTTACCTTTTAGGGTTGTGGTTCACCATTACACCCCACCCAGACGCGAATTAAAGCATGAAATATTTAGCTAGGCTAGTTCCTATAAAGCTGACGTCAATAGCTAGTGTAGGTGACCTTGAACAGCACTCACACACTACATGCTGTGCTACACCCGGCCTTAAAACTCACCTTGAGGGTAATCATCAGCTTTTCGATTTGGTGATACATCGCTTAGCCCATACTAAAGCTGTATTTTTTCTTGTCTGATATCTCATAATTTTTTCTCAAATCAAATATTAGACTAGTGTAATAGTCAATCTGAGAAGCGCAAAAATTTATGAAAAGGTGAATGAGAAGTAGGATATTTGAGTTTTCAAATGAGTTTATGACAGCCAACTCACAGCTAACTAACTAGGTATATTTCACCCATTTCATATAATATCTTGACTGGTGAGTTCAGGCTTAGCAGACCGTAAAGTTACCCTTTTATATTGCAAGTGCAAGGAATTTACAATTCTACAAGTTGTCAAACCTATGTGACAAGCTAGAAATATATTGTTGAATGCTCTGAGGTAAATAATACGTTCAGTTCAGTAAAACTAGAATAATGACATGTTGTAACCAAAACATGCGATGGTGCATCTAGTTAAAATGTTATTAAAATTGTGTCTAAGACCAAGGACCCAGAGTTCAAGTCCCCGAACAGAGCTTAAAATTTAGATTTTATACAATTCGTTAATTTTAACAACTTTATTAACGTAAGGTATAAGGGATTTCAATTCTCTATGATGAAAATCATTCTAGTTAAACAGAAAATATGTTCTTAGATTCTGGAACACAGACTTTTGGAACTCTTTCTTACCCCCAAAAATCGCTTTCTGATCTCTCAGAAGAGACATTTTCCCATCTCCAAGAAGGTATCCCTTTTTTATATACCAGAAGTATCGCGGAGTGGCGAACTTCTACTCGAAGGAAGATAAGATATCGTTAACAATGCAGTATCGCTAGAGTAAAGCGATAGAAAATGTTAGCTGGGATCAGTTGAGAATTCTTGGGAAAGAAAAACCACAGCGCGAATTTTGACTTGTGTAAGGGGGAACTTTGATTTAGAATTGTAAATGTGACAACCGTTGCGAGAATGTGGTACAACTCCAATATTCGCCTAAAGCCTTTGAGTGTGCATTGAAATTGGAAAAGATTTTTATACTCTGTACCAAAGGTACACATAGGATTTTTATTTTGAAATCAGTTACGAAAGTATATATTATATATTAATGAACATGTCCATCGGTATGAACAAACAGATCTTAGAGATGGTAAGAGATTGGGCAAGAGATATGTACAATTTTGGATACGCCCCCGCAATTTGGAAAAGTGTACAGGGTTGTCCATATTCGACGGACCCATCTGGCAACGCCATAACTTTTGACAGAGATGTCAGATCGCTTAATGACATACCGCGTTTGAAGCGTCAGTCCCAGCTGATTTTTACCATGGAACAATACACGCCACGCGAGCGCTCTGAAATAGTTGAAATTTACATTCAACAGAACAAGTCAATTGTGAAAACAAAATTATCATGTCCGACGAAGCCCATTGAATGGGACCGTAAATAAGCAAAATTGCCGTATTTACGCCACTGAAAATCCTCAGGAGATTCAAGAAGTGCCTCTTCATGACGAAAAAGTCACAGTTTGGTGCGGCGTTAGTGCGAAAACGGTCATTGGGCCGTTTTTCTTCCAAAATGAAAATGGCCATGCTGTTACCATCAACCAGGAGCGTTATCGCGACATGATGACCAATTTTGTGATGCCAATTATTCGTCGAAAGCTTATGAGGCAGTTCTGGTTTCAACAAGACGGCGCTCCACCGCACACAAGTCGCATAACAATCGATTTTCTGAAGAAATTGTTTCCGGGCCGTTTGATGTCGAAAAGTGGCGCCTGACTTCTTCTTGTGGGGATATTTGAAGTCAAAGGTTTCCGTTAACAAGCCAAGGAGCGTAGAAGAGCTCAAGGACAACATTCGTGAAGAAATAGCCGCTATGTTGGCGGCCAAAATGTTGGCGAAAACGAAGGAAAATGCTGCAAAAAGGGCACAATACGCCATCAACGCCAGATGCGGCCATTTGAGAGATATCATATTCAAAAATTGATGTAAACAAATCTACTTGGAACAAATTAAATGATTAAGATTGCCAACCGCAAAATTTTTATTTTTTCTTTGATTTTTTTAAAAAAAACATGGGTCCGTCGAATTTGGGCAACCCTGTATCTATATCTACTCTGCTGTTGATGCTGATCAAGAATATCTATACTGTAAGATTTACCTTTTAGGGTTGTGGTTCACCATTACACCCCACCCAGGCGCAAATTAAAGCATGAAATATTTAGCTAGGCTAGTTCCTATAAAGCTGACGTCAATAGCTAGTGTAGGTGACCTTGAACAGCACTCACACACTACACGCTGTGCTACACCCGGCCTAAAAACTCACCTTGAGGGTAATCATCAGCTTTTCGATTTGGTGATACATCGCTTACTTTACTTGTCTGATATCTCATAATTTTTTCTCAAATCAAATATTAGACTAGTGTAATAGTCAATCTGAGAAGCGCAAAAATATATGAAAAGGTGAATGAGAAGTAGGATATTTGAGTTTTCAAATGAGTTTATGACAGCCAACTCACAGCTAACTAACTAGGTATTTTTCACCCATTTCATATAATATCTTGACTGGTGAGTTCAGCTTTAGCAGACCGTAAAGTTACCCTTTTATATTGCGAGTGCAAGGAATTTAATCTACAAGTTGTCAAACCTATGTGACAAGCTAGAAATATATTGTTGAATGCTCTGAGGTAAATAATACGTTCAGTTCAGTAATACTAGAATAATGACATGTTGTAACCAACTCATGCGATGGTGCATCTAGTTAAAATGCTATTAAAATTGTGTTTAAGACCAAGGACCCAGAGTTCAAGTCCCCGAACAGAGCTTAAAATTTAGATTTTATACAATTCGTTAATTTTCACAACTTTATTAACGTGAGGTATAAGGGATTTCAATTCTCTCTGATGAAAATCATTATAGTTAACAGAAAATAAACAGAAAATATGTTCTTAGATTCTGGAATACAGACTTTTGGAACTCTTTCTTACCCCCAAAAATCGCTTTCTGATCTCTCACAAGAGACATTTTCCCATCTCCAAGAAGGTATCCCTTATTGATATACCAGAAGTATCGCGGAGTGGCGAACTTCTGCTCGAAGGAAGATAAGATATCGTTAA